>JAQFYC010000985.1:0-42017 GCA_034694165.1 Tomocerus mixtus | reverse complement strand
AAAAAATTTCTTAATATTGAATTTATCAGTCTGATAGAACAATTAACGGAGATTCCAAAAAGTGCTACTTCAACAATCTGTGATTATAAATGTCCATTTTATGGGCAGTTTTATTTTCAAATATAAGTGCCTAGAAAATGGGCATTTATAATCAAAAATTGCTGAAGTAACACTTTTTGGAATTCCCGTTAATTGCTGTATCAGACTGATAAATTCAATATTAAAAAATTTAATTTTTACTACTCATTTATGGCCAAAAACTGCAATTTTGGGAAAATTTTGCTTATTGCCTAGGCATTAACTTTAATGCCGGATTTTGCTTAATTCCTACAACATATATATATTTTGTAAGACTACTATTTATACTTGTGCCTACTTCAGTAGATACAGTTTAACGTATTATATGCATAATTCGTATACATACAGACTTTCTGGATACAATTTTGTATAATAATTTGCCTCATAGTCAATTTTGTAGACAAAACATAATATTTTGTAATTTTGTCTTGTGCAAAAATATTACTTACCTAGTCATGTTAGTATCATATTAAATATAACCATTATCAGTACCTATGGGTAAAATGTATGATAAAACAGATGTAAATATTTAGTGATCCATAAATATACGTGTAAGTGAAATTTCTAATACAAAAGAAGGATAAGCGATTGAGAATTGACTTTTCGACTGTTCGTTCCGCAGGATATTTAAATACAAAAATTGGATATTCAGTGTTTGAGTTGTGATGTAAGTAGAAATAGGATGGGAAACCCGTCGCTCTATTCCCTGCGGCATTTTCCTGATCCGAACTTTGTTATAGCCACTATGTAAACTTTGCCATTATCTTCCTCGCCGTGTAGAACCTAGAGGAAAAGTCATTCTAGCGAAAGAGTTCTCTTGACATCGACAATTCGAAAATTCGAATGTATCAAGAAATTGTCTTTTCCGGAGAAGCTTTATGCTATGAGGATTATTTCAGTTTACAAAATTCTAGGTATTTTCATTTCTCGATCTTTCTTCTATTGGATGTTTGCAAATTCCCAACCTCCTTCGGAGAATTGGTTAAATGGAAGCTTAAGACACTAGAAAGCTTGTGTATAGGAGAACTGTCACAGTAGATTCAATGAAGCAAGTACTTTAGCACACTTACAGGGCATTTCAGAAACATTCATAAGATTTTGCTACATACGTTTGATAAAATGGCTGTCTATGGAAATTTTCTAAATACATAAAGCATTGGGAAATTAACATATTTATATTACCCATTACACTCTGTCATTCATTTTGCTAAGTACAAATAAAATGGTAATAATTTTATATCAGTTTCTATCCCAATTTTTTTGAATCATTTTTTGAATATTTTTGAATTTTATCTATTGATGTGCATGTTAAAAAGCTACTGCAAATGCAAAGGTTAAAGAAAACCCTGTAGACACCAGTTGTAGCAGTTTCCATTGATAAAATGAAAACTGCTATATACGAATAGCTGCATTTCTTGTCTCCAACACTTACATATACGTGAATAACTAATCTGCTTCGCTGATTGTTTGCTCAAGGTCTGTCTAAAGTCTAAGCTGACAACGAAAAGTCTACTTAATGCTAAGATGAAAGAAATACAAAACTTGTGAAACACCAGATGGCCATCGATAACACAGAATCTCCATCAAAACATTGGAAATTATGATAAATACTTAAGATGCTTAATTGCAATCCCAAAAGTATTCCAATTTAGAACAAAGCTTAATTTGGCAAAGATTTGTTAATGCACATTTGAGCAATTAATTTAATTAGCAATTACTAGAATACAAAGAAGACATGTTTTTCATAAGGTTTTGCATCCAAAATTTAAGTAAAAAGCGGTTACATATTATCGCTTTCAAATTTGTTTTGGTGCATACCGGGACTTAATAATAGAGATTTGCTTTTATTTGTTCTTATTGATGTCTTGTGCGTGACCCATTATTTAATTTTGCTCGTAGCCACAGGATTTAAAAATGAGAATGATGTACATGAATATTGTGTTTGCAGTTTGTAACTTAAATTAGATGGAAGGAAGGAATTGACATGACTAAACAAAAAAGGGATGTGTGTGGATTGGATATTATGGTCAGGAAAAAGCAGTCGAGTCTTCTTAAATCTTATTCAGTCAGCTTCCATTTTCCATTTTGTACCAGCAAAGATGCTAAAAGAACAGAGCAGGCTTTGCAAAATTGCTTAGCCGTTCTGTGATAAAACGATAGCAAACAGTAACTTACTGAAGATAAATTGCATTTGAAACTTCCTTAGATCATGTAGACACAAATAAAATCACAGTGTGTTATTGCAAAGGCAGATCGGATCGAGACCGAGTTTTTGGGATTGAAAAGAGATGTATGTATCTCACATTCACAGAAGAACCAAATACAAACCGAAACCAAAGCAAAGCAAATCAAAGCAAAGCAAGGAAAAAAGGATGAGATAAATGCATACATACATACGAGTATAACTAAAACGTCTATTGTGCCTATACTACATTTTCTGTACTTATTATTAAGGAAAGTCTTATCCTTATCGCTACGGTGTTAGCTTTCCTATTGCCGTCGTGAGATTGTCATTGTGTGTCATGGCATAGCGTGACACAAAGAATATTGGAGAATGTCCATTCCAAAACGGTACTGAAAATTGGCAATTGAAAACTCTAAGCTGTTTCTTTTCTGCACACATTTTTATATTGCAAATCTTTTCCCTTATATGCTACTGGTACATCCTACACATCTTAATATGCGTAGGAAGATGACTGGATAAGCAGAAATGCTGTTGCTGACTAGGCTAATACAAAGTTTTATTCTATACATACAGTAGAAACTCTATGCAAGACCATCCGTTTAGAAAACCACTCTTTCAATGCAATTATTTATGAAAACTCCTACAATTATCGCTCTATAAAGACACCGCTCCAGTTTTAGAAGGGAAAATTGGTTATTTTTGCCTCTAAATAGTACCAAATGAATTTTTTGTAAAGTTTTTTGAATAATTTTAAAAAGCTTTGGTTTCCTTTAGAGAGGTTATCCTCCAACTTTGAGATCAACATATTTCCACTGAATTATAAGGTCCTCACATAGAGTTTTTACTGTAGTAGGAGTATTTTAGAATAGAAGATACAAACTACATTGATGTAACTCCAGCTCTGAGTATTTCAGTATCTTTTGTCGAAAAGGTTTGTGCTGTCCGTCCCAATGCCTTTAAGGTGAGTGAGACTTTTCCCCTCACTCAATGATAGGAAAGGAATCGATCTAGAAAATCCTTTGGCGTCTTTCCTTTCCATGAGATTTTTCTCAGAGCTTTCCCTCACTCAAACTGAAGAGTTGGTTTCTGGTTCGCCAACACAATTACCAAGCATTTTATCTTTCCTCAGTGTCTTTGCATATATACTATACAGTATAGCAGTATAATAATGTAAACAAATACTCTTGTTTTGTAAAAGATTGTAAGTACAAAGAAATGCTTACTTGTGATGTATGTATTAATGCATGAAATTGCAAACTAGTTTCCAGTTTCCATGTACTTACGTGCCCAAGTGTGGGGATGTAATATAAACAAGTACAATTCAAAGTGTACACCTCCGAGAAGTTACAAAGGGATAAATAAGACGGAGAAAGTGAAAGATACTTCTCCTTGTACAACTTTATGTTTGCATTTTCCTTTTAATCTGATTTACAAGTAGAGTTTACAATGCTAAATGTGTGTACATTTTAAAAGAGGATGAGAATCGTTGTCATCTGTCGTTCTCGTTGTCTTTGTCTCTGTCTGAAGTTTCATTTTACATAAGTTTTGGGAAAACTGGAGCTTATTGAGATCTAGATGTTATGTTGAGAGGTTCTACTTTCTATTTCTATATGTACCTTATTAAGAAAAGAGATAGCTAAGCCGTATTTTAATTCTAGGTAAATAGGTATTTACTTATGTATTATGTAGTTAGGGCAAGTAATTCTAATAAGTTCTACTTTAATACTTTAATAAATACTGCGGTTAGAGTTGGATATATTGTACAAGTTGGAGTTACACGTGAAGCGTATTTCCTTTGAGGACACTTGAAAATGTTACTAGTGCATAGCACTAGGCACGTAGGTAAAAGTAACCTGGCCATTTCTAGCCACGCTCCTTTTCAACCAGCACTTACATACCTTATGGATATAAGTACCCATTTACAATTTTCGAATCGACTTTCGATATGTAATTCGCTTGAAATCGCCAACATTATTTACATCATTCGAATCAGCGTATTCACTTTAATCAATGTAGAAAAATATAAGGTCCAAGCAAAGCAGGTCCGTGGTAAAAGTTATAGAATTTACAAATCTGAATGCTGTGCATTAGTGTAACCCGAAAGTATTATCTCTGCTACTCCGCCAGAGGTCATATTTACATATAAATATTTTGCATATTCATAGTATTAGCTTTTATTTAGATGTTTGCTTTTTTTGAGCTATTGCCTGCCCTTACTACCCGGATTATTAGACATTAGACTTATTACCTTCTACTTATAATATTTGTTGTATATAGTAAATCCCAATGAGATAATCATTTTAACTACAATGTTTATGCAGTACAGCTTTTATTTGCTTTTAAAAAATTCGTTTACATTCCTTCTTACCTGCACACAATTATTTATTTTACTTCACTGCTTTACATTTTTATTATTGAAATGGCTGAAAATGAAACTGAAAACTATGTGGAAAATATGTCTACTGTTTATTTTCAAATGTGGCTATTTTCCCTTATTTGGCCTTATCCCAACTTGCAGAATTTGATCGATAATTGTATAATTATTTATTCGTTGATAGGCGCATAATATCTTTTACGTACAATAATTAATAATAGTACACGTATGAATGCAATAAATAAAATAATAATAGATGCATACACAGTAAAGGGCTTTTGGACATTATTGTTGGCTAAACTAAATGTGCTTTCGGGTATCATTGCCTAGCTAACCCTTTCCTTTAAAAAGGAGTGAGGCCGACGCGACGTTAGGACCGTCTAGGAGTTAGTGCCCTGCTCGAATGTTAGTAGTAGATCCAGTCCAGACACTATGTAATGTAGTAGCATAAAATAAGAACAAGACAGTAGACAGGACAGGACAGGAGTTCTTTAGAATAAATAGGGAGAATGGGATAGCTCCTGGAAATGTGTATTGTATTATAGTGTTAGTGTTAGCTCTTCTATATTCTATCTGCTTTATAGAAAGGAGAATTTGTTTACTCAGGTGAGTAGTATTTATGTATATGGATGTATGTACTTATATTATATTGTTAGAGACACGGGCATAGTTATTGTGTGGAATGGATTGGATTGAATATAAAGATAGAACTGTATACATGCATACTACAGATATGTTGGAGTTACATAATAACTGACTTACTTTATATAACAAGGCACTGAAGCTAACAGCTAGAGAAAGCGTTTTTTGAAGCGAGTGAGGAGAAGAAAGTCGAGATAAGGGAGATTGAGGAGTGCACTATCCTCCGCGGGTCGTTACGTCCAAATTCGGTTACAGTTTACTTTTCTAGGGATGGGAACCAACGCGTTTATTATTTACAAATGCACTTAATCTGATAAGTCATATAATCTTACGAGGTTCAGTTTGTGGGTCAGATACGGAGAATTAAGTGCTAAATAGTAATAAGGTTACAATATAGTACTCAGAATGAAAACAACACTATGTATTTATGTATATTAACATAAAATAAAATATTTTGAAATCTGAAAGGAGTCCGCTTGGGAAGAATGCTGCTTATCCGACTATAAGATTCCCTTTCTGGTGGAGAAAACTAAAAGTTAACCTGAACATGTTTCCACATAATTCCGGAAACATGTTTGATAGTTTTGAGATATTTTTGTTTACTTTTTAATGTCTGTTTTAATCTTTAAGCACATCATTTTCTGAGTACATAGGTACATACACATATTTCATATGAAGTATGGTACTTGATAAAACTTCTTTTGAATAATAATTTTAATTAATTTAGTTATTTAATTAAAAGTGGTTAATTTTTCAAAACTTTTTTTATGTTAAAAATATCTTCATTTTTATAAGTATTTGTAGTAACTTGGTAACCCGGTTTAAGTTTTATATTTTTGGATACGGATTTAGCTCGAATCGTTCCAAACTCTACTTTAGCTCTTAGTCATACATATGTTACCGGTAATAACGGTAATAACGCATTACCGGTAATGCCTAGGCAATAACGGTAAAGTTCCCAAAATTGCAGTTTTTGTGTCAAACTATTTATAAGACATTTTTTTGGTAATATTGAATTACCAATTTGACTAAGCAGTTAATGGGGAATCAGAAAATGTCATCTAAACTCCGTGCTATTGAAAATGGGGATTTTACAACCAGTTGAACTTAATATTTTAAAGGACTGTAGTATCGCCACTTTTCATAGTACAGCGTTGAGGTGACACTTTTCTTATTCCCCATTAACTGCTTAATCAAACTGGTGAATTCAATATTACTAAAAACTGCAATTTTGTGAACTTGACAGGTAATGCCTTACCGGTAACACATACCATACCGCATAAACTCTTCACAATGTTTACCTACTACTACTACTGCTTCTTTTCTTTTGCTAAGTGTACACCTGGTATGTATGCGTATGGTTGCTTATATTGTACAACAGAACAACCACTATGTATCAACATTGTAACTATTTGTATACCTGGAGAAATATATGTGAAGGTAGTCCATAATCTCTTTTGAACTTCTACCTATAGAAAAGGGGAAACCATATTGATATAAAATAATAGAATTTTTATAAATACCTTAGTGTTATAGAATATATGAACCATATACCTTACCTGGTGGTTTGTGTTGTATTTGTGTTTGTGATACTCATTTGTGTGTGTGTTCTTGTATGTACCTTAAATACCTATATATACTGTAGGTATGTTTTTTTGTTCATGACTTTCTCCCTTGCATGCTTTGTTTCCTCACTTATCTGGCTGGAATGCCATTATATGCATAGTGCTACAAGACAAGGTACTTATCCTTATGTATTTTTGGTTAAAGAAAGTAGTTTCTACATTACATTACTTTAGTTTACACGATGGGTATTTCAGATCTTGTTCTGCTCGACTAAAGTAAAGTGAAGTGTAGTGTTGTTTGCTGTAGGCATGCACTTGCACGCGTTTTCTTTGATTAGAGAGCTGGGGAGAGGAGTCGAGTTGAGGTGAGTCAAGTGAGTTGAGCTACTTCAGTTCACTTTTCCTCCTCGGATTGGATAGCCAAAGGAAAATAAAATAAATCTCACGCTCGGACGCCTAATAACTAACCCTTTGCATGTGTGCTGTAATTTTAAAGGGAGAAGAAGCATAAAAGAAATCAGGGAAACACGCGTCCGTGGTTGCTTCTTGCTTGGTGATTGATTGATTTCCTTAGCTACTACACACTATTGATAAAACTTAAGTAAAATGTACCCAGTTCCTGTCTAATGTAATAGTAGGCAGTGGAGTGGCTGATGGAAGTAATCCATTTATCCATATGTCATAGGCACAGATACCATATATTCGACGAGTCCACTGAAATAATTTACTTTCTCTTTTTACATAGAATCGCAACCTAAAACTTTCACAGCTGTTTTTATTTTGATTTAGTATGCATTTTGTTTTCCTCCCGTGTAGGATTTTCCTGCCTAGAACATAAACATGCGTATTTACCTATAGGTAAGCACTTTATAATATAATGTACTGGATATACATACACACTAATAATGTTGCAAGTGTTCCCCTAAGGTTTACTTTCTTTAACTGTCTTGTATCTCATTGTATTAGTACTTTTGTTAACGCTAGTTAGCTATATGTAACATTCCTGCATGATTAGATATTTATATAGTTATTAATATAAATATAATATACTTATGGCTAGTTGAGTAGAAGTAAGTAGGCAGTAGCTCTTAACCTTTGTATGTACAGATAGGAACATTTTCTGTTCGTCATATTTATTAATGGGTGGGAAAGGAACGCTAAGCTGTAAATGTATTCTGCTTCACTCTACGTTACTTGTGTTATGTTATGCGTGTTATATTAGTATCTGAAATTTAGGGAGGTAGCTACATTTAACCGAGTCACAGTCACATTAGGTAAAGTACTCCTTAACACGCTCCAGTTCTTTCATATTATTAGTTCCTGCCTCCAAACATCATCAGTAAGAGGCTTTCAAGGTGTTAGTAAGGATTTAAACACATCCAATAACTAAAACTAATAGTAGCTTGCCTTTCCGTTCTAAGGATGTCAATATCCGTACCATTATTCAAAATTATTTGAAGCATTTACACCAGGAAATATTTCAAAAACTAATACATAACATCGTTTCTCCCACTTTTTCTTGTCATTTATGCAGTTAGGAATGCAATTTTGTTTTGAAAGTTTATTGGTGAAATTGGTAAATGGAGAGTAACCAGTAAAGGGTAAACATTAGTGTATCTATGCACTTACTTAAAGCCAATATGTATTTAATGGAGAGAATTTAATCGAGTTAATATACTTTCGCACTACAACGTACTTCAACTTTCTGTTCTCAACTTGTGTGTTTTTTATTTATCAGGAGTAAAGCAGGAAATATCTTCTAGGAAAATATATTATAGGTTGTTTGGTTGGGTTTCGATGATGCTGTGATGCTACTTAATATTTTAGAAAGAACTGTAAATAAAGACGACGTAGGAAATGCATAAGTAACAGCACACTTTTACGCACTTGCCTTTTATTTTTATCATTTTATATAGGAAAGCGTAGTAAAGCAGTAGAAACACATTTTATTTTGTGTAACAAGAAGAAATACTCATGGGCATTTATGGATGTCTCTTTACGCTTCCTCTTTTCCTTTTCACGCATAGAAATAGAAAAGTAAACAGAAGCATTTGAAATGGTGAAGTAATAGTTACATTTACAGTTTGGGGGATACAAGCACTAGCTACAAATACAAATACACTACAGCCCACTCTGGAACTACGAATGAATTCAGTTGATCTAATATTTATTTGCCAATCCAGTCGAGCGTGAAGGGAAGAAAGTTGGACATTTCTAGCGGAAATGGCTGTTGTAAGTCGACATATTCAAAAAAGATATTCTATCCCATACAAGTTGCGTAACCGTTCTTGATATCTTACCGTAAAACTTCGAATCCACCTCCTTGACGATTTTGGGTGTAACTATTTAGTCTTTAGAAGGTGCCGTGAGGTACAAGTCTGCTTGCAAGACAACCGAATAGCGCGTTTATTTAAGCCCGTAATGTCAAAGTATGCTATTCGGATGTGTTAAATGTGGGGTTGAACCTCACCGTAAATTCTAAAGAAGTACACGCAAAATCGTCTATTCAAATGACAATTGACTACCATTTCTTAAAGATCTTAAAAGCTATTCATTTCCTAATTGAAGTCTGTCAAAGTCTTTTCATTCTATTATTCGGCTACGTTTTCAAAATTTACCTTCCACAAATTGTGCCAGAAGATATTGTGGTAACTTAAAATCTGCAATGTCCAGGAAAATATTTTGGAATTTTATCAAATTTTTAAATATTTGTAGTAAAAGGATTTAATAGGCCTCTGATGAAATTTTTACAAAATTGGATGTTTTTTTGCATCAGGAAGTATGAAAGATTAAACATTCGTGTATGAGTATAAATAAGATGAGTATAAATAATAATTTTGGATTTAGGGAAAATACCCTGGCCCCCAGGTTGTGATTTAAGTTATGTAATGTTGGGATAAACATCTAGTGTGTCTTGGTTGAGTTGCTCCTTGAATTTCGTGTGATATTGTGTAAGTTCTGGATCCCCATCCCCATCCAGTTGAGTTTAGCTCTGATGGTTAGTGGATAAGAGAAGGAAAGTAATAGGTCCTGTCCTTCTTTTAGTTTTGTGACTGGAGAAGCATGAAATGTAAAGTAAGTCTTCGGTGACAGGAAGTATTTTAAAGCTTTGTAGTACATTTATCCAACTTGAGATTCTTGGAGAGAAACTTTCCAATCGTCTCCTTTCTTTCCCATTTCTTTCTCCATACATAGTACATACATGTGTATGTAATGGCTATTACTCTGTCTCTGTGTGTACTGTAAATACCTATATGTATGTAGTATGTACTAGTAGGCATTTCTGTCTCTCCAGTTTTCCGTCTGTTCGGGTTTGTCACCATTTAAGCCGCAGTTCAGTTCCGTTCACGGGAGAATTGTCCGGGAGACAGTAGTTGAAAGTTTTCTCACACCACAACAGGAACAGATTACGTTTTATGCGATCCGATCAGATTACTTAGGATGTTGGTTGCCATTGTATCCCATGTTTTCGATAGATACTCCGTCCCTCCGTAGTGAATCAGCTCATCCCCACTTTCCTTTCGATATCTGTACTGAACATTGGGCATACTATAAAGATTTCCCACTTTCATCCGTGTTATTACATATTTATACACGTTCCTATATGTAGCCAGATCAACTCGAACCCACATTCACACCAATATCCCATCATCCCTCTTTCTCTCTGGAACTTTTCCTAAAAATTCCACGCAGTTGGTAGCTACTCCGATCATTCCTAAAGTTCTAGACGATAAAATTGTTTATTTTATTGCTTGGGTGGATTTAAAATGCGTTAAGAGTAGATTTGAGTTTGTTTACATCTTTTATCTACTCATGTCACTATGTATGTATGAACCTATAAGCTTTAACTTTAATAGGGAATCATTATACTACTGTATACAATAGCTAAGGTGTCTTCATTCATGCATACTTTCTCCGATTTTTGTCATTTCACTATAAGAAAAATAAGAAACCTTGCCAGATATTCCTGTGGGACTATTTGTGTAACAATAAATACAGCAAACATGTGCACTGGACTGTACAAGATTAGAGAATTGAAATATGTCTTAAATAGTTTAAGAGAATGAGAGATCTAATTTGCTAAATTACCTCATTAATTAAAAATGACAAAATACATATCGTTATTAATACTATAAATAGAATGTTATAATATTAATTAGATTTTTCCAGCAGTGCATGCATTTGGTATTATTTTTTAGTTAGGCTATACGCTTAGTGGGGGAATGTTATTTCTTAGGTTCCAGTATTTTACCTACGTTTTTATTCTCTGGCAAGCCTGATTGATTATTGTATGACCTGATATATCTAAATAAATAGTAGTTGGATATTAGATAGCTATAGATTCGGCACTATTCTAAATACCGTACCTAAAATGCGTAGGCGTTTGCATGGAAGAATTAAAATTGTATAGGAATTCGGGGGGATGGGTTGGAAGAGATTGGATTCCGCATACTTGAGTTGCATGCATATGTTATTGCTAATGCATTTGGTTTGAGTGGAGAAATGAAAAAAGATAGCGTGCTTGGAAAAGGAGAAGAGGAAGAGAAGAAGTTTGGTTTTTTCGGAGGAGGGTCGACGGTCGAATGGACTCGACTCCGAACTGAATGAAGTGAATTTAACATAAAGGGAAATCTAGTGTTATGTGTGGGTTTGTGTGATGTGGTTTGGTTTTGCTCGGTGGTTGGTTTACAGTTTACAGATTAGAGATAATGATAGTTTGTTGAAGAATGTTGAGTGAGGATGTAAGAATAGAATGGAGCTATTGGAATGTAATTTGAATGCAGGAGTTGTCCTAAGATTGGATAAAGTGGTGATCTCTCTCTGGCTGACTTCCCTTCGCTTCCCTGCCATCCTGCCTGTGTTTTTACTTTGCAAATCAAGCGTGTGCCATTATTACAGCTGAACCTTCCCTGCCCCGTGGGGAATCCGGGAGACTTTGATAAATTTCCAATGCGTTCACTTCATTTCTCCATTAACTTCACATTTCCCAGAACAGACCGATTCCAATTGCATATAGTACTAGCTACGGCTACGGACAAGTAATTTCTGTTATACCGAAACTTATAACTTCCAACAGCTATTTGTACATATTTACCATTTAAGTCTAAAGGGACGTGCTTTTTTTGACATGCTACCTTTATGCAAGCGCCACAGCCAAAATTTTGGCTGATTCCAAATAAAATTCTTCTGCAAAAATCATTACTTTTTGAGATACCTGACAGTGAACGCGCGAAAATGTACATAAGCGTAAGCGCCGATAAAACATATATCCTACCTCAAATAGAATTAAACTGAAAGACATGCTGGATTATCATTAGCTACTACTATGAACAGAAAACAAAAATTGGCAACATATAGTAGATAAAACACTACAAATACTAACAGCAAAAATGTCCCCTTCGTTTTCAACTACTCCCGAAAGCATGTGCATATTTTTGAATTTGTTTAAAGCATACAAAACTTGCAGAGCTTCTTCCCAGAAAGATTCTTCACTTGATTCCTCAATCACATGTCCAATTGGTAAATGTGTTGGAGCCAAAATGTTGTTTTCCTATTGTAGTTATTTTTATTAATAACTGTGCATACCCATATCATTTATTTATGATGCGAAAAATTAGTATTATGAAGTTTTTCACTAACACGAAGATTATATAAACCTGTGAGAACTTTTTGTAATAACTATTATTATCAAATAATAGTGATAAAAGTTAAATTTTCTCACTGCCAGTTTTTTTTCTTAAGCTTGCTATAATGCTATTTCAATTAGCTTAAACTAATTAAAGTGTAGAATGATCATCGACAGCAACACTTTCATAAAGTAAGGTGGGAGTATGGTTGAATATATTACAGATTTAATATCCTAGCCACAAAAATTGGCATTCTTATTTCTAAGACTAAGACAATCGACCATATCATGAAATTTTCCAACTCTAGCAGTAGGAGAGCCAAAGGACTTAGCTTAGCTTTAAGTTCTGAAGTGTAAATTGTCTCATTTTGAATTGTCCAATGCTTGAAGCTGCGACTGAGACAAATTCCTCCACTAATATACTGTATTCTAAAACGTTTCAACAATAAAATAGTTAAAAAAACAATTATAAAAAGTAAATAAACATTCGACATTGCACAAAATTGGATTATTGCTGGGATATTTTGGGGAAATCATCTGCAAAGCAACGTGTCCTTCCCCGCCACCGATTGACCCATGAGATTTATTCTATTTGGATCTCCTCCAAAACTCTTAATATTAGAGTGAACCCATTGTAAAGCCATTTTTTTTTATATTTATACATATTTATTAAATATTACGTGACATATTACACATTGTTACAAAGACGGCTAATTACAATTACTATACATGCACCTACCAAAAATGTAGTAGCATACACTATATAAATATATCTATACTAATTGTAATATACATATTTACAAGCTGTACGTAGGGTAAATAATGAAAAAATATTATGTTATAGTCCTGGTTGAGATAATGAACATTTTAATGAAAGCAAGTAGAATTGTGTTATTATGTGTTTATATCTACATACATGTGCTTTCGTGCTTATGCAGAAGAATTTGAGTAACTTTGAAATCAGGGCAGCGCAGCGTAGGAAAATTACTCTAACAATTTGTCTATAGTGTTTAAATGGAGGTACCATGTTAAGAATCATATATTAAGGTCTTTAAGCTAGTCTAGTACCTATATTCTCTGGTTAAAATAAGTCTAATATTAACTATAGGCAATTAATATTGTCCAGTTTTAATGCGTAGTAATTACAGGTATGTACATGTGCATAAACGAAAAGTAAAGATGATAAGAAAACTAGCTATTTGTATCCAGAGTATGTAAACGAATGACTTTAGCACAAAACATAATGCGTCCAAGTATTTATCTGTATTTATTTCAATAGTTGATTTATTTATTTGCAGAATCCGAAGGCTAAAATGCCTTTTACTCCAGGATATGAAGAAGATGGTTATCTCAAAAGCTTAGGCGTCACTCTGGCGGATATTGAACCAAAAGCAGACAACTGCACCAAGGTAAACTTAAACTCATTCTTCTATTCATGTCAAACTATGTCGTATACGTTTTCTTTTCTGATAAGAGAAAAAGATCTTGAATACAAAAACAATATTGAAAAGGAAATGAGTACAAAAGGCGCATTAGTATCTCCGCAACTTATTTACTCAAATATTTGTATTCGTGTAAACAATATTGGCTGCTATTTATTCGTCATAAGCTAATCTGGGATTATCATCGTGATTTTAATCCGAATATTTGTGTTTATTTTAGATTTATGTCTGGCACACACAAACGAAGAAGAACAAAACTCCTTCGAAATTGAATGAGACTCTCTACGGCGGAACAAACATTCAAGAGTTGTACCAACAAATTATATAAAACTTTCCTATAGAGTATATTATTATTTGTTACCTAATAAATACTTAATACATACATTACTGATAGATGTACATTATTAATTAATAGCATCAAAATTTGCAATCAGGAATTTTTCGTACTTAATATGCAAAATTATTTAAATGATGTAATGTAGTGAACGCGTAACCTAACCTGTGTAAATAGTAAATACCTAGAATATGTTTTTAATATATATAGCTTTACTGGGCCAATATACATTGTGTTGAATAAAATGAACCTTTTAATTAGAGTAGTCAATATAGCTGTTAGTAATGTTTATGGAAGTGCCATTGTATTGACATTTACAATTGATTTTATTTTTTGACCATTTATAACGAAGTACCTACAATTAATTATTATTTTGGTTTGTAAAGTAGTTTATGTTATAAAAATCGAATTTGAGTGATGGACTGATGTTTTCACGGCGTCTTCTTGCTTCTATAAGACTATTTGCATAATTACAAATAACTGCTCTTGTAACGAGCTGGATGTGATTTTATTTACTAACCTTAAGTTTTAATTTGTTACAGAAACAACACCATTTTAAAATGTTACCAAATATGCGACATTAATATGTTATGTTAGCAAGATGTGATTAGGAGCTATTCTTTAATTATGTACGACTCCATTAAATGTAATTATAATTAAGTGTTTGCTCTATGTGCACTGTAATGAATAAGTAAAATGTATTTAAATTACAATTCCTGATTATAATTGAGCATATCTACCACTTACATATTATATGTACATATATACATATACATTCATAATGATCAAAAGGATTAAGACGATATTGTGTTACGTAATATTTTAAATTTAAAGTATTCGTCCTAAATAACGATGTATGTACTATATCAATTAATCAATTACAATTACATAATTAAGCAATGCAAAAATTCATCATTTAATTTAAGCTATTTAGCTACATGGATATTGCTTCCCAATTTGCAGTGTAATGTGTCATTTCAAGTCAATATGGTACCTACTCTACATTTGTTTGCTCCAGCCCCTAGTTGCACTCTGCTGTAAATTAAAAATTAAAACTCTTCCTTCTCATACTCGTATACGTGCATCACAAAGTATGAAGTGCATACTTTTCAGTGCCTTGCTACGAGTATTCACTACTGACAGTGTAATGTAAAGAGATGTAAATGAAAGGCTGTAAATTTTAATCAAATAATAATCTAATTAGCATAAGATAGTATAAAATACAAATATAGGGATGATTTTTCTTTAATTACTGTGTATATGTAACTATAAATATATGAATAAGTAGAACAAGGCGGTTGTAGACTGTTTATTTTCTATTTTCCACGGATGACTCTTGTATAAATCGTCTAGTCCTAGTCCGATATAATATATTTACGTATTTACGTAGAATTTTATCATTTAGGAGTCGAATTTTAGTAATCCATTAAAGTAACATGTCTAGGAATACTTACATTTAGTAGAGATACGCATACATAAATAGATACACTAATTAAATTTAGCCTAATTGTAATTAATTGTAATAAATAAAGCTATTCATGTCATATCTGGTCTTGATCTGATCTGAATCTGATTAGAATAAATAAATAATTTTGTCTATTGTTAAGACTAAGCTATGTTTTTATCTTAAACTATTCAAGAGGACAAATAAATATTTCTTTTCTAATTATTCTTATCAAAATACCTACCTACATACATAAATATTACTATGAATATTAAATATTTGTAATCTGACTGTGGATTTCTGATTGTCCTGTAGACCAATTAATCATCACAGGACACCCAACCCACCTAATGTATCTATACCTATACGTGACCAATAATGTATATCACCCAAAATTCTTTTCTTAACTCTCTATCCAATATCTAGCCTTATATGTACATACTTACAATTAGAATCCTATGAAATACTTATTCTGTAGTTACTTGTTGGTATTACTCAGAAAAATCTCATCAGGCAGCAGTAGTTCTTCTATAAACATATTGTATTCACTTTTCAGGATAATATTTTAAGATACCTACCTAAATACATAATAATAACTAGACTGTCTAGGTACATACTACATACATAAACCTAAACCTAAACAATTTGACTTCTTTCTGTATTCTGTATGTATTTGTACATGTATTTTATTCGTGTAGCTCATCGAGACCTTTTCTGTCTTTAGAATTTAGCATGATAGGATTATTCAGATGTTTACAATGAATTTCTGCAGGATTAAGATTAGAATTATGATAGAGAGTGGAGTGCGCATCCCGAAGTTTTCTACTGTATTGTACTAGTGCATACCTTCTTATACAATAGAAAAATAGATTCCCGATCCGAATATGAATTTTACTTGCTAGTTTGTATTCGTATTTCATATTCGTATTCGTATCTAATTATATGCTGTACTGTATTACAAATACATGATAACGAGCTAGAAGATATTGATATCGATATTGAAATACCATGTCATGGAATTTAGACTTACCTTTTCTATGTAGTGGTATTTAGTGAAGTAAATGTGTACATTTGTGTACTGTATTGTACTTAACGATGATAAGAAATGGTTTTGGTGTGCTATGTGAATAATGTGAATGTGAATGGATTTACATTTCACATCTAATTGATCTATATGTAATGTACAGATGTATAATGTATCTTCAGTATATTGAGACAATAGTCATAAAGCAATAAATCCGGAGATACTATTTAAATTATGCAGTTTTCCTCAAATGCATTTCATTTCATCTCCAGAGAGACGGCATACATGACATTGCCATCGGACTGCTAACTGACTGACGAAGGATTCTTTTTCATATTCTAAATACATACTACTAGTTCTAGAAAATATAGTTAACCTCTAGTTAGCACTGTTCATCTGACAATTTTGGCTACTCTTTTGATAGCATCTTGACTGCAATACACGGGGTAATAAAATATTTTAATTGTTTTTGAAAAGTTTTATGGAATTTATTTATTTCAAAGAACTGTACAGTATTTACAAGTATTTGCATTAATATTTTTTAACAAGCCAATTTTTTCCTGAAATAGAGTTAGTCATGTTTCATGCATTTTTGGTAGGATTTTAGCTGGAAGCAAATTTTCTCATAGTTAGATATCTAACTATGTATACATTGAAAAATATCAATCATTTCTCCATTTTATGTTTTTTGTGCATGTATTATGTAAATTCATATAAAAATGGGAGATAAATTTGCAAAAATGTTTGATCATTTTATTCAGAATCATGGAGGAAGAGCGGAAGCCAGCAGGTCGGGGACGACCAAAAGGGAGAGGGCGCATTGACCCCACAGTGCCGAAGACGGAAGATACAGGGGAAGAGTCTAAAGAAGCCAAAGAAGATGATCCAGTTAAGCTGGAGGCTTCTGTTTTGGAAACTGGGCTTGCAGGGGACGTTTCGGCAGGTCTGGGCGAGTTGGCCGTCACTTCTCCGGCTCCGGGTGGAGTTCGGGGAAGGGAAGCTTACGTACAACAGCCGTATCTGCGGACTAGGCCTTCGGTGCCAACTTTTTCCAAGAGTGGAATCGCTGGAAGTGCAATCCAGTTGGTAGCTAACTATTTCAAGATGGAAAAGAGAGCTAATTTTGGCGTGTACCAGTACCGGGTGGACTTTGAGCCGGAATATGATGATGCGAGAATAAGGAGAGCAATCTTACACAAGTACAATGAGAAGGAGCCACTGCCGATCTACGCATTCGATGGAACTGTGCTCTATTGCAGAGAAGAATTGAAGGAGGAAAAGTTGAGATTAGAAACGAAGGATCAAAGAACCGAAGAAAAAATCGTGATCACCCTAAAATTGGTCAAAGTCCTGGAACCGGAAGACGGTGGAATGATCCAGTTTCATAATGTTATCCTCCGATCAATCATGCACGGAATGGGACTCACTTTGCTAGGTCGTCACTACTACGACCATACCATGAGAATTGACAAAGCCAACTGGAAACTTGAACTTTGGCCTGGATTTATGACTGCTTTGAGAACTTGCGACGGCGGAGAGCGTATGGAGTCTCTTTTAAACGTGGAAGTCACTCACAAAGTCATCCGGACCGACACAATTCTCAATATGATGAGTGAAGTCAAAAATCAATGTCGAGATGCCCCGGAAAGTGAAAAGCGAAAAAGAATGGAGGAGGCGGTCGCAGGGAAAATTGTTATGACTAAATATAACAGGACCACCTACAAGATCCTCAGCATTGAGTGGGACAAAACACCGAAGAGTACCTTCAGGAAGAAAAATGAGGATGTCTCTTTCATGGAGTATTACAAGAACAAGTATCATATTGAAATAGGAGCAGCTGGTCAGCCTCTTCTCCTTACCGAACCCAAGAAGCAAGATGTCCATCGAGGAGATGATCGTCCCGTTTTAATTGTTCCCGAACTCTGCTACGCAACAGGCTTGGATGAAGATATGAGGGCTAATTTTCATCTCACTAGGGATTTATCCGAGCATCTGCACATGGTCCCTGGTAGGCGTGTCGACAATGTCAGAAATATGATCAAAAGAATGATGACAACCGAAAAGGTAAAAAATATCCTTGTTTTCAACCAATTTAAAAAGAAACATTGCAATTCATCATATCCGACATGGATGCTCTTATTTTATTGAAAATTTTACGTAATTACTCATTGATTTTCCAGGTCAAAGCTGATTTGTCAAACTGGGGAGTTCGGTTCGTTCCAGACCCGGTCAAGGTACAAGGCCGCATTCTTCCAACTGAGAGTCTGATATTCAAAGATAGAAACGGAACCGCTACCGAGTGGCCAGCTAATGCCGAATGGAGCAAAGCTTTTCGAGGTTCGAGTTTATTATTGCAAATGCTCATTACAATTGAGATTCCTGTAATTATCTAATACGTAATTATACATGAATACATATGCTTAGTCAATATACACAACTTTAACATGTTATTTTTGTTTCGTTAGATGTTCAGATGTTCTCCGTAGTTGATTTGAAGAAGTGGGTACTTGTCGTCCCAGTGAGGAGCGCAGACGGAATCGACAATTTGATCCGCACTTTGCAGAAAGTGTCAACTCCGTTAAATTTTCGCATTGCTCCGCCAGAAATGTAAGGAATGTCAATTAATTGATTTTATTCTTTCAGCAACTTTTACTCTCACAATGAAATCCTGAATTTTTCATAATTCTTGTTATTCCTTAAAGCATACGAATCAACAACCCTAATCCAGATGGGTACAGAAAAGCTATTGACGACGCAATGACAAGCAAGAACGGAGATGTCCAATTGTTTTATGTTATCTTGCCCACCAATCGCTTGGAGCTTTATTCGTCTATAAAGCAAAGGGTTTCAATCGATTTCGGGAGTAAGTACACAGCACAATTTAAAAATATTTGTCTTCAATGCCAAGATATTTACTTGTATTAACACATTTCATGAATATGAAACGTTCATTCTTTCAGTTCCATCCCAATGCTTCTTGGCAAAAAATGTGAACAACAAAGGATTAATGTCCATTTGCACAAAGGTTGCCATTCAAATGAACGCAAAACTGGGAGGGGAGCCTTGGGCTGTTAAAAATCCGTTACCAGTACAGCTTATTTTATGTCTTGCACCTATTTTTGAAAAATAGTATTATATAATGTTATTAAAATATATAAAAATTAATTTTAGAAAGTGATGGTAATCGGCTTTGACGTTTACCACGGGGGTGGTCACAGTATCGGATGTATGGTAGCCACAGTTAAACCGAATTTGGCCCGTTTTTACAGCACTGTTGACAGATTTGACGGGAAAAGAGAAATCAATGAAAAAATGGCTACCCCTCTATCAAGTAAGTTTTTTGCATTATCTAGTAGATATTTTTATGTATTTGTGTATTATTTTCTTTACATAATTTTTACTGCATTCATATAATAATTAATGAATTTCAGAATGCCTGGAAGCTTTCAAGGCGTCCAACAATGCTTACCCTGACAGAATTATGTTCTATCGCGATGGTGTTGGCGAAGGACAATTGGAAGACGTTTACAATATTGAGCTCGAGCAAATCAAGGTATTTACTTAATTCTGATTTTAAAATTTAAAGGTCTTTAATTATCAACGTTGTCCTATAGTTGATTAAATATGTCTCACTTTTTCAGAATCTACTGGCTGTCAAGTACAAAGAGTTGAGTCCTCCGAAGCTGACCTTTATTGTCGTATCTAAGCGGATAAATACTCGCTTCTTTGCCCAAAGGGGATCAAACTTTGATAATCCACCCCCAGGAACTTGTGTGGATACCGTGGTTACCCTACCCGAACGGTAAGAATGAAAAAATTTCTATAAATAGCGACTTATCTGCAAAATTACTGTTTATGGGGGCAATTATGCTAAATGTCATTTTTGCATTTTGTAAATATAACTATTGTAAATTGTTTCATTGTTTTTTTTTGCAGATATGATTTCTACATTGTGGCTCAATCCGTCCGTCAGGGAACTGTTAGCCCCTGCTCGTATAATGTACTTCATGACACAAGCAACTTGAGCCCAGACAAGATTCAGATCATGACATACAAGATGTGTCATTTGTACTACAATTGGTCAGGAACTGTTGCTGTCCCAGCTCCGTGCCAATATGCCCACAAGTTGGCCTACCTCACTGGCCTATCTCTCAAGCGACCAGTAAACAAAAAATTGGATTTCCTTCTTCATTTCTTGTGAATGAAATGCCCAAACATTTTATTTTTTGCTACACTAACAATTAAACTTATTTAATATTTTTGTTGCCTACAACTTTAAGTTTTTGATGTTATTGAAATATTGCTAACTTTTTCCTTTTACTATATATTACTGTACTGAAATTATGCTTTCAGTATAATCTCCTTTAATTATATCATTACTGACATAGTACTTATATAGGTGTGGATCCTAGTGTAGTTATTTACATATTACTAAGATATTATTTTGAACCCCGTTGATTTATAATTTAACTAGAATTATAATGCTTTATTGCTCATAACGTGTAATGATGGAATTACTATAGTTATGTATTACCATATATATTCGGTGATGGTATTGTTATTGTTATTACATTATATTGCTAACTAGTTTCTGGTAAGTACTATTTAAAAATAGAAGTGCCTACTATTATCTAATCTATCTAGATGTAGAATTTTAAAAAAAATGTAGCCAGTTTCCAAAATGTGTCAATAAAAAGTGTTTAAAAGCATTTCCGTATAAATTTTTACAACATGCACTTTATTCCTTGCTCCATTTGGCTTCTAATAAGCCTTATATTTCAGTTTTAGATAGATTGTACTAATGTACAATATCAATTGTAGGGTAGGTACAATATTAATAATATTATATTGCATCAAATACATATCTCATGAATGTCATATTATTATTTAGGATATATTTTTCAAAGAAGTTTAGAAAGCTAATGTGTCCATGGGTGGAATTCCTCTTTTAGGAATGTACGGAATGGTCCTGGGAACCATTCTACAAAATATCATGATAAAACTCAATTATAATATACTATTTAGCTAGAGTAAAATTGAAAAATTATAGTTAAAAGTAATTAATACATACGTAATGCAATCAATGATTGGACAGACGGACACACAGAGAGTACATCCAGTGCAATCTTCAGTAACGTGAGCCAAGTGAGTCTTTTTATCAAAAGTAATTGCCTGGTATCCCGAATCGTTGCACGTCATGTAACATTTTCCGCAATTTATACACATTTCCTGAAAGTTAATTAGTTTTTGAAGTTAGATTTCGTCATTCATAGGAAATGGAAAGTGTACTGCACATAAAGTGAATTATGTTGACCATTTACCTCATCTATGAGAGCTACAACTTGTTTTTTATTATCAAGATCCCCATAAGTTCCAATATAGGGCAAAGATCTTCCTATGACATCTTTTATTTGAAGAGTTTCCTTTTGAGGAGTGTTCACTGCTCGATTTACTAGAGGATCTCTTGTTGAAGTTAAAACTTCATCCCTCTTAGACTCTGCAATGATCTGCTCTCTCTTTTTCTTATAGGCACCAAAGGAGGGCAATCCCTAATTATTCAAACAAATAATTAGTCTCGTCTGTTAGAAAAATGTTTCTTTATATTATATATACATATAAACAAGGATAATAAATAATTGCCTGATCAAGAACTTGGGAGACAGTGATAGATTTGCCCTTTTGATGTCTCGGCGTGGGAGGGGATTGTCCATCCCAACCTTTTAACCCAATGCTCTCTAAATATAACAAAGCTTGTAATCCCGTGATATAATCTTCAACGACTGTGAAGTCTTGATTTTGAACAGCACTGCAAATCTGCAATTAAAAAATTAAATATCAAGTTTTTAAATCTCTGCTACGTACTGTAATGTATTCACATCCAATAATCATAATAATATTTAATTATAAGGAATTAGCTAAAGTACTTGAACGACAGATGCTCCACAGTGTAAGAATTGCAATGCCGTCTCAGCAGAATCGATTCCTCCAGTTGCCAATATAGGGAAGCCGGGCAAGGCACGTCCAATTGCAGAAACAGCTCGAAGAGCAACAGGTCGTATAGCATTCCCAGACACTCCGCCATAAGTTGTTCGTTTTTCATCTCCGACACCTGGCCATGGGGTACCATCTGCTCGGAGACCCATTAGCCCTGACAGAGTATTAGTTGCCGTCACACCATCCGCTTTTCCTTTGGGTCACACAAACAAAATGCAAATCACAACACCATTTATATAAACATTAATACTACTGTCTGTATTAAATTCTTATTTTCTGCTCCTATAGTCCATTTATTATTACGTAACTTTGTAGCATGTACTGTGGAATATTCTCTTGATAAGAAATTTATTTATCGTTCTTGAGGAATACAACACTCCTTATAGAAATATTTTACATTTAGGTACTAACTGTCTTCTACTATATATTTAGGTATTTATAATTCATCTTACAACGTTAAATCAGTTAGGGACTCAGAAAATCTTACATTCAATATTTTAATAGAATTTTATTTTTTTTTAATACCTTCATAAGCCGCTTGGGCGATCTGTAACAAAGCAAAACAAATGTTTTCCAGATAAGAACTAACTCATTTATTTGGAAGGAAAATATTTAATATTTGGTATGGGTTACTTACGTCGACGATATTGGTCACATTCGGAGTGAGTTTTGCAAAAAAGGGTATTTTTACAGCAGCCCGCACCCACCTACAAATGTTTCTGACGAGGTCAGGGTCCTGTCCACATGCCAGACCCATTCCACGCTCTCCCATTCCATGAGGACATGACAAATTCAGTTCCAGGGCATCAGCTCCAGCTTCTTCGGATATTTTTGCCAATTCAGTCCAATCTTTCATGTTGTAGGAACACATTATGCTCGCAATGACAATCTTTTCTGGGAAGTCGGCTTTTAGTTCCGTCACACTTTTGCACCAATAGGCTGCCGTTTTCTCTGATATAAGCTCAATATTGAGAAAAGCTCCTTGTCCAGGTCCAAAAACTTGGCCTGATGTTGTTCCACGAACAATTCTTGGACTTACGTTTGTAACCAGATCCTACATTTACAAATACATTGAATATATTTTGAGATCATCTTTATTCTCATTCCTTGTGTCAGCAAATTCATTTTCAAATTCTTCGTTTACCTTGTCAAGAGAGTAAGTTTTGGTGACTGCGAATCCCCAGCCAGCTTCAAAAGCACGACGAATCATTGGACTTGAAGTGCAAGGAGTTGCTGAAGCCAAGCCAAATGGATTTGGGAATTTCATTCCACAAAGCTCAACGCTGATGTCAACTAAATCGATTGGTGTATAGAATTTCGGAAGCTGGGGTGCAGTGGTAATCACTTGTCCGTATGTACTCTAATTAAAAAAGTTTCTCAAATAAATTACACAATTTGAAAAGAATTTAAACTTAGTACCTAATGAGCTTGTTGAAATACCTGAATGTATTTATGAATGCCCCATGCAGCGGTTTTACCATCATTTACGGCTTCGACAGTAGTCTCAGCTACTCCCGCAAAATCTCCTCCACAAAATACATGTGGTTCACTAGTTGACATTGTCTTCACGTCCACATCAGGTAAACCATAGCGTCCCATTTTTAGTGGGCTTAGAGCAGCTTTAACTAAAAGCATAAAATAATATACGAATATTCCTGAAAAACTGCGTTTAAGGTTTTTAATTGGAATAAAAAAGATAAATTGAATTGTTCCTACTATTTTCATCGTAAAGTCCCGATCCGAATGCACAAATAATATAGTTGGCTTTTACTCGCACAATTTGCTCCTCATCGTCTACCCATTCCCCATCTTCATTTTGTTCGGTGCGATAGAATTCCATTCCAGATACACGACCATTCTTCATAAACACCTCCTTGGGTGCCAGGAAGGGAAGAAATTCGCATTTTTCTTCACGTGCTAAATCCATCTGCACAAATAATAGTTTCATTAACTTAAGAATCGAATAATTTATATATTGTTTAAAACAATGTCCCTACTTCTTCAGGAACTGCACGTATATTGGAGAATCCTTTTCGGAACACGACAAATACTCTTGAAGCTCCACACCGAAGTGCAGAAGTGGCACAATCAAATGCAGTATCTCCAGCCCCAAGAACGATAACACTTCCTGATAGCTGAGGTAACGCTTTTGAGCTGCAGTTACACATACCTAAATTAAATTTTGAATTAGATTACAATTCTACATTATACTATCAAAAAAATTATAATAAATAAATTAGAAAAGAAACAGTTTTTATTGTACCAGGTTTGCTTGCTAATGAAACTTTAGGTAAATAATCCTTTGACGTAAAGAATCCCATTTCTTCCGTCAAATTTTCAAATGGGTGAACTCTTTTGGGGTCTGGAAGTCCAATCCCAATAAAAATGGCTTTTGCTCCACCGTCTTTAAGTTTCTAAAATATTTCCAAAGACTTTTCATTTAATTCTCCTATTAATTAATCAAGCGTACGAGTAGTTATTAAAATCTATACCGTTAGAGTAATATCAGATTCATTAAGCTGCCTTCCCGTTTTAATTTCCACACCCAAATCTCTCATCATATCGATTTCAAAGTGCACAACTTCAATTGGGAGACGATACTGGGGAATTTCTGCAGAGCTGAGACCACCAATATAATCTTGTCTCTCATAAATCGTCAAATTGTTGTAGCCCAACCGAGCGAGAAATGTAGCGCATGAAATGGAAGCCGGACCACAACCGAGTAATGCTATTTGAGAAGAATAACTTTCGGGTAGGTTTTCTGATAGTTGGGGTGATCGTATTTGAGGAATATTCATTTTCATAAATATCTACAGATGCAGAAAGGATCATTATTAATTTTGATAAAATAAATAGACAGATTGAATTTTATGATAAATGTTTTCGAACGTCAGTGGCAAAGTGTTGAAGGCCCCCTATGTTGATTGGACCTTCTTCTGATGCGAATAAATTGCATCCTCCGACACAAAGGTCACTTGTTGGACAAACCATACCGCATGTCAATCCCAATGGATTGTCAGAAAAAATGGCTTTTGCTGCTCCATAGTAATTCTAAATACGTTGTAATAATTTTTGACGGAATTAAAGTCTTTGGTTTTATTCTACTATCAATTTTTTAAATAAAATCACGTCTTTGATAGTAGTTTAATAAAAGTGATTACCTTCGTTGAAATGCTGCTAATAAAGGATTTCACATCCAGTTGAGTAGGACAGGATTTTTGACATGGGGCATCTGCACACTTGAGACAACGGTTTGCTTCCCGTAGAGCTCCCCTCTCGCTCAAAGTGGTGTGTTTCACATCATCAAAGTTATTGTACAGAGGACCGCAACTCTAAAGTGTATTTAATAAATATTAATAAATTAATTCATAATTTTTCGTTACCATACTATAATGGAAACAATTATTGACCTTGATGAATAAACAAATAAAATATATTAACTTACAGTGCATTTCTTGTCCGTGTTTCGTTTCCAGTTCTTTTTGTTTTCCTTCGTTTCGGCAGAAGGAACAAGATTTGCATGTTCCTTTACTTTAGGATTGAGACCCAAGATACTCTAGATATATATATATAAAATATGATTATAGTAAAACCGTAAGTAGTCATCGTATTATTTTGTTGATCTTTTTATCCTACTTATGATTCAGTTAACCGTAGTTAAATTGTATTAGATATTTATCGCTAGGTTAGAGTTGGCGTTGTTGGTGGTATATTTGTATAAGAAGTTGTAGCTACACCAAGATAGCAAAGCAATAGGCCTGTAATTTGCTAACTTGCTAAACTACATGATAATGTTATCATTCAAGTCTGAAATATTTTTTAAAAAAGTAGTAGTTAATATTTAGGCAGCATTTAATCTTATTGTGCAATATTAGTATGTGTATGAATAATATATTCGTTATAATTTATAATGTTACATAATATTTAACATAATAACAATATGCACAACAGAATGGACAATATTATTAATTCATTCATCAGTAGTCCATGATTTCTTCCGAACACCTTATCTCACCATATGCCCATCAAGAGTTTTTTAATATCATCGACGCATAACATGATTATACATCAAATAATAACCACGTATAGCATAGGTACCAATTTATCTTTATGCAAAAATAATGAAACTTCTTCCAGATTCATATATACAATGTTACCGTGAAAAAATAAGTTGTTCCTTTACTCCTACTATTACTATTATGCCTCTACAGCATATATCTACATAATATGTGAATATGTACTGAGTGTATCAAAAGATGCTTACAACCTGCTTACAACCTAACATACATGTACATAATGAACCACGTTGCTTGAGATTTAGCAATGTGCACAATTGCAGAATGATAATATTGCAACGCTGACTAAAGATTAGGGAAAAATTAATAGGTACCTTATTACTATTACCTATGCCGAATTTTATAAATTAGACTTGCCAAAAATTTAATATTTACCTCAATATCCGCAATATCCTTGCTAATAAGTCGCTGTGGCATTATGCCTAATTTCTTGATTGATTTTTATTTACTTATTATAGTGCCCCTGCACTTCACTTTACACACAAATATACGAAGAGCACACTAAAGCTTATTTCCGTCTGACCTACTATTATATAATATAGTCAAATAAGGAAAAAGTATTCTTGTTTAAAGTAATGGTAAACGGAGTGGTTTAAAATGTTGTTAGCCGTGGAAGAGTAATATTTGAACTAAATTCAGCTGGACAAGGAGAAGAAGAAAACGTCATGTCGTAACTTGTAACAGAATACCTACCTAGAAAGTATTATAATAGACAG
This sequence comes from Tomocerus mixtus, assembly GCA_034694165.1. Classification (NCBI taxonomy): domain Eukaryota; kingdom Metazoa; phylum Arthropoda; class Collembola; order Entomobryomorpha; family Tomoceridae; genus Tomocerus; species Tomocerus mixtus. The sequence continues at coordinate 14,517 of JAQFYC010000985.1, read as the reverse complement.
GCACACCAAGAGATTAGAGTTCTGCTGGAGATAAAGGATATAATGGACATATTTGTACTTCATCGTATCATGCATATACATAATATACAAATATAAACACTACATCTCACTCGACTCCTCAACAAATATTTTATCTCGCTCTTGAACTCCTTCAGTCTAGTCTAGTGAGTTTAGTCTCTATACTATACACATTTACGCTACCTAATCTAATTCCATAGTTAAGTACCTATCAGCTATTCAATCCACCGCACCGTCTGCGTCTGTTTCCCATGTGCTTAATAATTATAGTGAGTCAATATTCAATTTCCATCCATGCATATTAATATTTATATTTATATTTGTTGTACATTACTTGTTAGTTACTAAACTAGCTTGCTTGTAATAATATCTTCATTCTTTTCCTCAACACTTCCAATTTCTGTTTTTGTACAAAGAGAACCTCAACCTAGCCAATGCACAATGGTAGACCATTAGGTATCTCATAAATAAGGGAGGTTATAGGTTCCTAGACGGGATTGTATGATTGTACGACTAAGCTGCTTAGCTTAAAACAACCCTTTGCTCGAAAGAGTTAAGCTGTTGATGCTTGTCCCTTCGATCCGTGCAGGGTAGACGAAAAACTAACTGCACACATGAGAATATAAATGCCATTATTACTTATTACTCTACTGTCAGTATAGCTTTACCTACATATCGTAAGTGATATCTTATATGTATATTTACGTATTCACAAATATATGAATACATTAATTATCTTTAAATGTTTACATTATTCACATAGTATGAATATATACAATACATGAGTCGAGTGTAAGTTCAAGAACTGGCGAAACTTTGTCTATGTGTAGTAAACAAATTGGTGGTGTAACTCACATTTCTGTGCACTCCGCATTAGTGTTCCTGTTTAACTTTTTACCTGAGTACCCAAAACAGGATTATCGGCTTATCTCCTACCTTACCTTTAGGGATTTGTCGCATAAACATACAGGCCCTCCTAGACGTAATACTTGCTTAGACAATATATAGTAAAAGGAAAATGTAAATGAGTTTATAATGTAATGTAAATTGTAAATAGTTGTCTTGAGTAGAACAGAACGAAACGGAACGGTGAGACCGTGACCTTGGACATGTATTACATTGTGATATTATGGCTTTGGGTACGGAAGAGTATCCTTATAAAGCCAAAATTGTATTTTAAGTAGGTATTACTTACTGTTTTGAATATTATATTTGACTTTAAGCCTTACATTATGTAACTATAGGTGGGCATATTTTTTGGCTTACTTTATTGTCTCTGTATCTTCTCACTTATATACGTATGTATTATTGGCTTGGCCTGTTTGGACTTTGAAGGAGCTAAAGATAATCTCTGGCAGAATCCCTTGCCCTTCTGTTTCATTATTCGGCATAATATTATATATAATATGTACATAGTATAAATGTAGATGTAGGAACAAAGTAAAATGGAAAATACTATCCCGCTATAGTGGTAAATGGGGTTAACTCCAAACAGCTGAATTTTTAATTACATAACAACAAAAATGCAAAATTGCTTCAGATGTCGACGTCACATAATATCACTATCAGATATCAATGTGTGCTAGTATAGGTTATCCCTCTTAACGCAACTTTTGATCAGTTTATAAACCATTTGATGCAGATAACTCCGCACACACCTAAAATGAACAGATTTCAATGCCTTGCTCCATGGGATTTATAGACTGATACCATTTCTGTTTTCTATCGGAATATGCAAGGCCTATGCAAGTAAAGTAATTTTAATACTATATACATATGTTATAAGTACTCGAATTACTGTATGATAATTTGTACCTAAATATACAAGTAACAACATGTAAAATGTTCTTTAACCAGGCGTATGACAATTTGACAGGTTTATCAGTAGGACGTGAGTATTGCAGAACTACTATTTCTTATTTCTCAGTTATTGACCGCACTGTATTCGACAAAGGGAATAGTTTTCGTTTTGAATTATTAGAAATTATTAAAAGTCAAAACAGTAAGTGTGGAAACGAAGTTTAATTTGTCTATGTCTGCAAAATGACTACGGAAATAAAAAATATTTCGATGTATGGTCAGACAACGGGATAAGAAATAAATTTTAGGTTTTAGGTTGACATTTTCGTTAACACTTTCTAGAATGTATGTATAACAGTATATATTACATGGTTTCTTCACCATTGCTACCCATTGACCTATTGACTTATTTATGGCACACAAGTATATATTTTGAAACACTTAAAGTTCTCAGATAATAAATACGATAACTTAAATGGCGATACACTATTTACAGAATAACAATTGGCAATATTCCTTATATAACATTAGAATATGAAACTTAATTCGTAAGCGTCAATGCAACTTTTATTCATCTATTACCTTAGATGATTTAGCCGTGTGGATAAAATTCAATCTCATTTATGTTCACATATAGTCCATAGAATGAAGAATATTGCTTACATTTTGGAGAACAGGTTTTTTTGTAACAAAGTTAGTCTAGTCACACCCACAGTCACCTACTCATCTATGGTATGCTATTATAATGTTTATATAAATAAGCTTGTTTTAACATAATAAATATATGAACCTAGGGATAAGAAGGTAGGTAAGCACTATACAAATAGTAGTTACCTCTGGATTACAGATAAAATCTTTCAAATCTTCAGACCTTGACCCTCCTGACCGGTTTGTGTAGTGAGCTGTATTTGTAAATCGCGTTCGTTGTGTAAAATTTATAATTTAGGGTTCTTCATATATTTATGTACTATTGTCTAAGGTTAGTCCATCAGTTATGCTAATTTTTTAACTACAAGCAGCAAAATACTAAAAGATGTATGAAGAGAAGAAAGTTAAAATAAAATGAACAATTGCAATTACAGTATAGTGTAAATCCGTCCTTTAATTTCTTTAGAGAAACATTAACAACAACAATTATGAACAACGTTATTAGAAGATATATGAGCGTATCAATAACACTTAGGTATTACTATTATTTTATCGCCCTTATGAATATACCATTGTAATCATTATTGAATATTCTCTAACGGAGAAATCATTTGAGTATCTACTTTACCATTTGCTTGAACATATCATCTGGACAGAAGAAATTTTCAATTTGAACAATTTCCATTTTACCATTTAGCTCAGCAACAGTTATTCCAAAAAATTCCACAGCTTCTCCAGTTGGGGAGCAATCAAGCAGATCTCCGTTTCTCATAGGGCATTTCAAGGTCCCCTCCATTTTCCCCCAATGTCTCCATTTGAAAGCAACCGTAGGAGGAGGAGAATACACTTTCAGGCATTCCCATGCAAATCCATTAGCGAATGTACCTCTAAATAATTGATGAGATTCCTTTGCACCGGAAATCCGCGAGGATGAGTAATATTCAGATTCCCCAATTAGAGCATTGTAAGTTCCCATTTTGACAAGATCCTCAGCATTGTACCACTGTCCACCGTTTGTTGAAAAGCGAAATTCTCCTTTCGAAACTGTCCTCCACTGGGAAGGATTTATCTTATGGGATGCCTCTTTTTCCCAGTTCTTCACCACATTGGAAACAATGTATTCCAACGATCCTTCTGTATGCTCTACGGTTTTCTCTGCAAATAAACAAGCAAAAGAAAAGAGTTAAATTTTATAAAATAATTAATTCGCAATGAAAAAATGTAAAGGTCACATTGCAAAAAAAAATTTCTTGAACAATGTAGTGAAAAATATTTTTAAAGCCAGTTTTTACCTTCGTCGTATAATTTGTTCACAGAACTGTAATCAGGGGCGTGTCCATGAAGCCAATCTGCGCTCTCATCTTCAAGAACCGCATTTGGGTTAGTCATGTAATCTGCTAAGTCGGCCATCTAGATTCCTTTTAATTTTGCAACAGGAAGTTGTTATTTAGAGTTTGATCCTATCTGTTAGATAATCCAACTGAAACTGAAGTTAATTATAAATTGCAACTTCAAATGAAAATCTTGAAACTGAAAAGTAATTTTGCGGGGAAATCCTTTAAACTAATAAAGCATCTAAATTCTCTGTAACTAATTAAATAAATAATATACCTAGAACCTACTAATTAAGTTCACATTAAGTAGGAAAAAGTAATATTTATTTACGTCTACTAGAAAAGAACTAATTACTACGAGAGTGCACAATTGCATGAAGTTCTAAACCAACTGAAAGAACGCTTCCGAAAAGAACTGATATATGTATAAATATTTAGCTTCGAAAATATTCCTGATTAGAACTATTCATTTAAATACAAGTGGTGATGGAGCATAAATTCTTTAAAGTGTACTTACGATACACGATACTATATATGTACATAGTATGACTGTCCCCACATATTATGGATGTTTTTCTTAAATGAGACATTAATTACAAATTTTACAGGGTTTTCCCTGCAGACCTTTCGAATGCTCGTTCCGGTATTTTTTACTATTACCTGAACGATTCATTTTAGATATTGCATAATGAAGAACAATGGCAATATCTATGCAAATTATGAAACACATTCACCGCAAAAGTAAATAAATGTTCTATTGTCTTGCTAATCAAAAGAAAATGTTTGTGTTCCTTAGGATAAGTATGCTGTACGCTTATTAGTTATGGAATACCCTATATTGACTGTTAAAGTTACCAGATTTTACTTACAATTAGATACACCTGTCCATTTCGACATAAAAATATGGAAATTACTTTACTATCTGTAATTGACTATTTTATACCTGCGGTAAACAATACTCGCAATATTAGGTAGAGTATAATTATATATGTGTTGACTGTTAGTTGCCTATTTAACATTAACCACATTTATACCTATCATTACATGTATGAATATGAATGCATGGACAAGGTCAAACAAATTAAGCGTTAAATGCACATAAATTGTAATGGTGGTACATTAATAAGTATTTACAATAACTAAAGAAAGGTATTTACTAAGAAATCAGTAAACCATAGTGTATACATATCTTTAACAATAATAGCTTGCATTTCTTCTGCACATATATTACGCAGAACTCAACACATCATAGTATTATATCGTAAATGTAGGTATCTGCGTTAATAATAGCAGATCTTATCTCATCCTCATCCTTCATTCCTAAAACTTATCTTAAATGCACTGAATATTTTTTCTCCATCCTTCTGTTCAATCCAAAAAGTTTTTTAAGGCGACGTGAATAAACTATTGAGTGTTTTACATTATAAGTATTTGAACTTTGAGTTTGTACAATACCTTAGATCTATAATTACAGGTGCATTTTTCATTCATTAAGATAATTTAGTAGCCATAAATAAACCATTCGACTCGTCAATAGGTTAATATGAAGATAAAACCTAGATGAAAAACTACATACTATGGTTGCGTACTTATTACTACAATAGAAGACAAAAAAATTATGCATAATTGTTTATCATTTAATAAAGAAGCATAAAAATTTATTGCATTTTTGGTATTTCGTATCACAACGAAGAGTATTAGGAATTTCTAAGCAACAATTGTACAAAGTAGTACCTAATAATAATTAATGAATGATTAATACAAATAAAACATTAACTAGTGCTCACAAAGGGAACAATAGAAATAATAGTAGTTACTAAATAATATAGTCAACATGTGTACAGTTTACGTTACCCTGATTGAAATTATTTAGCACACATTCTGGAATATAATCCTACTGTAATGTAATATAAACTACCTAAGGTAGTTCAACTTCAAGCTAAAATGCAGAACAACTCATAATTGTCACAAATTTTGGTTTGCAAAAATTACTTAAACGCAATTTTCAAGCTTACATGTTTTATCATATTCGCAAATGTCGCAAACGCTAATTTTGGGAGCATCGTAGGAAGCACTGGCTTGTTTTGTGGTGTCGTAGTAATCGTAAAGGAGAATGTGAGCTGGAGCTTGTTTGGCAACCGGATGAGTAAGAGACGCAAGGAGATCCACACATTTGGGTTCGGAGGTTATGGAGTCGAAGTACAGAATCAGTTTTGTGTCCGAATCTTCGGTTTCATATCGCATGATGACAGAACTCTTTAGTTTTCCTAATTCTTCCTTCTCAAATGCATAGCCGGTGGGTAGTCCAACTTCCATTAGAGCCATATTGGATTTTCCATGACCCTTATACGAACTACAAACGTTTAATTCCAATTTCTTGGGTGTTCCGTTGTCTTTTACCTGTGAGAAATAAATAAACACATTTTTTCTTAGTTTTTGGTGAAAATTAAAAAATGCCAAACTCAATTTTGTCCACATTTGTACAGGTTTTTTTGTTTCATGGAGAGATTGTGCAATTTCACAAAAAATTGAGAACGTAGTACGAAATAAATATAAATGAAAAATGTTAGGTGGAAAATATTAAGAGTTATACATACCTTGACATCAATTTCAAAAGCGGGTGCGGTATCGTTATCCTCGACGTAATATGTCCAACTCAATTGTGCCAATCCAGAACCGAGTCCAGTAGTTTTCAAATTTGCCCAATGTGCCCCTTCGGGTAAAAATACTTCCTGAGTTTCCATTTCATTTTCATTGTTGATTTTCAATTGTTTCTCCCCACCAAGATATCCAGCCAGGACCTCTAGATTGGAATCCTTTGTTCTTGTGGCTAATCCGAATTTAGCCAAAGCTGTGACTCCGACAACTGTATCTTGGGTGGATTTAAATCCACCTTGACTATTTCGTTGGGTTGTGAGCCATCGAGCAATGGGCAAACTATCTGTGAGTCTGTTGTCCATGAGAGCTGTAAGAAGAGCATAAGAGGTCATTTCCACCGTTGCGGGTTTAATAGTAGGTCTATAAATCCACAATCCTTTGGCTTCCTTTTCCTTCTCCTCTGCTGTCAAATTCAAGGGCTCGACCTTCTGCTCCCAATATTTCAGATCTCCTTCAGTTTTTGCAATGCTGTCTAACAATTCTATGAATTTCTTCTTTTCTGGATGATTTGCAACTTGTAAAGTGTATGCAATTAAATTGACTGCATAGGGATCGTTTGAGATATCATTTTTACTGGAAATGTACTCCAATCCTTTGCTAATGACTGAAGTGTAATTAAAATTGTCTGTATGGTTTGCAGCTTCGATAAAAGTTAATATAGTATAAGCGGACATTGCAAGACCTCCCGATCTGGACCCTCCTTGGAGTTCCGAATGTAAGACTCGGCCAAGCTCTTCAAATCCTCCATAAGGTTGTTGTCTATCTGCTAAGTATTTCAAAGATTGGCTGATTATTTTCTTATCGATTGTAATAAATGGTTTTGCTTGGATGAAGGAACGAAGGACGAAAGCCGTAAGCCAAGTGGAGCCGAAAGTATCTGAATTTCCAAACGCAGAAAATGAGCCATCGTGTCTCAGGTAAGTTAATTGTCTTTGGTATCCTTTTTCTAAGTATCCGATAGCCTTATTTCTAATTGTGGATGATAATGCGCTGGTTGACTGGAGATATTCCAGGACAACGATATCTACTACGAAGTTCAACATGTTTTGCTCCCCGCATCCGGTAGGTAATTGTAATAAGTTGTCCAGGTTAGAGACAGTTGCTCCGAGCATGTCGCCAATAAGAGTCAGTTTAACAGTATCTGCTCCCTCAACGCGGGATTCGGGGAATTCTGCAGTCAGATTCCTTTCAAAAGAGGTGTCTGCTGTACGCAAATCTATCAAAACTGCTTGACTCCCCATTTTTTTCTGTCCCGGAGGTTTGACAATCAACGGGCGAGAAACACCATCTCCAGCCATGGGGCTTATTCCCTTGACATTTAGTTTTTTAATCCCGAAACTCAAGGGTACGACAAGGAAGGAAACGGAAGAGACATCCGAAGGTGCTACAGTTATTGTTTTCGTAAGAGTTGTAGTCTCTTCCCCTTTTTTCCCTTCGACATATTCGAAAGTTCCATTGCTATTGTCAACCTGAACATCCACCTTTAATTCTTGATCTAGATAATTGTGCACGAGAACTTGAAGAGCGAACACTTCTCCCTTCACGACAGAATAAGGAAGATTTAAGGAAATGAAAAAGGGACGGAAAGTTGTCAGTTTCACGGGATTGAGGCTCACTCCTAGTCCATCTTCAGCATTGATGGAGAATCCGGTAATGATCCACGAGGTAATTGTGTCTGGAACAGTTTTCATGAGATTTGTGCTCCCTTCCGCAGTGCCATTCAACTCTTCGAAAATCCAAGTCTCCGGGAATTCGGTTCGAACTCTGATATCTGCTCCGCCACCCGAAACGGCTGTTTTCTTGGACTGGAATCTTTCTGCAGCCGGTGGGCCAGCGAAGCCGGCTGAGGCCATCATGGGTGCACTGTCAAAAGCCAGGGATGCTGGTACAGGAGTTGAATAATATGATTTTTCCTCAGCTTCATAGTCGTAATAAATTGGATCAGCAGCCGGTTTATCAACATAGGCATTAGTTAGCAGAACGACTCCAGACTCGTCAAAAATCTCATGTGTGTTTGAGCCTCCCCAGATTCTGTATTGCTGGATAACTCCATTATTTGAATTTAAACTGTCATCCACTGCCTTCATGTCAATATCCGTATTTTCCTTCAATATCAAAACAGATTGATCCACTCCTCTGAGGGCAATTGTTGACTTGGGCTTAGACTCCAGAGCTATAGTGAGATTTTCTCCAGGTTCAGCCTTTGGCGTCGAAAGACTAACATTCAAAAAGTTATCCAAAGTGGTCTTTAGTTCAAATTGGACTGAGTCAGCCACAATCTCGTTATTCTCTGCAAATGTAGAGTAAGCGATCAATCTGCCTTGCGGGGCACAAATAGTTGGGAGATTCACATCGAAACTTTGTTCCCTGGACTCTTTCTCCAGTGCAGGCAGCTTCTCCACGGCTACAACCTCTCCACGACACAAAAGTACGTATTTAATTGACCGTAATTCTTTATTTGTTTTCACTCTCAAACTAATTGGCTCATTTATTTGTGGCTTCTCCGTCACCAAGTAGAGTTGCATGTAAAGTTTCTTTGGCGTTGTCAATTTCCGGGGCAAGTAGATATTTTCTGTCAACGTTTTGTATACCACTTGCATTGTGTTAATGTGTAAGAATTCGTTAGTAGGTGTCTCAAAACTCAAATGCACAAGACCGTTAGCAGGGATGGAAGAATTTAAATGCCCCAGTTTATCTTCCCATGAAAATCCATGTGAGATTTGCAGGGCGTCGGGATTGTCATCCGAAATCGGTGTTCCGTCCTGTGACGTAACCTGGAGGGTCAAATTCAACGGGAATCCAGGCTTGTAAGTGTTTGGTGCATTGAGCAAGCTAATTTTGTACGGATGCTGATACATTTTAACTTTACTGGAAGCATTTTGCTGCAGGCCGGTAATACTTTCTGTCACTGTTGCTTTAACTTTGAATTCCTTCTCGTAGACGTCACTTATATTCAGATCTTTCTTCACATCAAACTCAACAAAGGCAGAAGGCCCATCCAGAGTTACAGTCTTGGTCAATTTCACACTTCGTTGACCTCTTGAGTAGTAATAGGGCAGATCTTGTGATAGTGTTACTGTCGCTTCTCCCTTCACAGCCTTCCCGTATGTATACGTTGCGCTGATTTCTGCAATGATTTGCGAATTATTGTAGGTAATAAAACTCGGGAGTTTTACCATCGCCTTAAATTTGGGGAGAACATACTGCGCAACTTTAAAAGTGTGTTCCATTCGTTGAGTTTTGGATTCCACCTTGATTCGCCAATCTCCAAGATTAGGTTCTGCAGAGAGGGCGATTTTATTCGACAAGATCCCATTGTAACCAATGTCTGTATTCTTCATTGACTTGATCAAGTTTCTATTTGGATCAAAAATGGAAATATCTACTTTGGGCATCTCTTTCCATGGTTTGAATTTTCTGTTGAGAACAACCACACGGTAGCGCACGGTTTCTCCAGGTTTGTAAATTGGCTTGTCTGTCTGGATAAAAATAGACTGCACGTTCCTATCCACGTGAAGGACGGCCCTGTCCTTGAATTGTTTTCCATCTGCTCCTTTTGAGTCGCTACTAATTGTCAAATTATATCGATCAAAAGGAAGCTCTTTCAATTCCAATGGGACTTGGATGCTCTTCCCCGGCTCGACGATAACATTTTTCGAGGCAACCGGCTCCGTGTAATTTGCGTGTGTGATTTGTATACTGAATGGAGTTGCGCTCCCGGAGTCTTCTCCAGAAATGTATATTTTTTGAACACTATTCGGCCTAATTATTTTCGGGGCGATTGCTACAAAAACTGCATCACCTTTTGTATCCTGCAGATTATTACAAAAGGTGAGAAAGAGCAAGAGCACTGAATTCACCAAGAGTTTCCACATTGTGCTCACAGTTCACTTGACGGATTAGGAATGAAAGGAAGCTTCACAAGTCTTTCTTCGATATGATATAACGATATAAGAGATGAGAAGATGTAATTAATAAATATGAGAAAGAGTTGGGGATTGCGGGAGGAAGGGAACTTTATAATTACACAGTCGCTCTAGTCTAGTAGTGGAAATGGAAAGGATAAAATTAATATTTTCCTGAGGGTGAGACGTGAAACCACTACCACTTGACTTGCACTGGGTTTCGCTTCGCAACAATTATAACATCCAGCCTATATATACACATACATAAGCAAAAGATTACAAAACTCACGAATACTAACCAACAAACCAGTCAGTATATCTACAACTCTTATTTATTTTAAACAAGATCTGAAGATACTGTCACTTCACTTCAGTATCGTGTTTTGACTTCGACTTCACCTCTCTACTGATGTGATGTAGACTTTATATTTTCTCTTATGTACTTACATACTTATATATGCGTACAAAAAAACTTGAATATTAATTCATAATTAAGTAGAAGGTCAATTGCTATTTTATAGCTTTCTGTGAATATGGATGTGGATATACTTATTATCTTTTGACAGTAGTTGTTAGTTAACTACTTTCAGCATTAAGCTCCCATAAAATATTTAAGATACTCGAAAAACTGACAGTTTGGACCTTGGTGAAATCAAATACTTAAAAGATTATGGCAAAGGTCGGAGGGTATTTTACTTCAGTAAAGTTAAAGTTTAAAACTTATGTGCTTTTACGTTACGGACGTGTGCCTTCTCTTCTTCTGCCTCTCTGAGGTGAATGTGAATCTCTAGCAACGCTTCTGCTTAAATATATCCCTGTTTATCTCATGTATATATCCAAGCAAGCCACAAACAAGAGCGACCAACTAAACTTGCATACTAAAATTGTAAATATATACATTATTGTGTATGTAGAATGATTTAACTAGGATCTAATCCAGTGTACCTAACCTAGTAGTAAGTAGTAGGTCCTTTTATGTTTATGGGATTTTGTTATGCTACAGTGACTCCAGAATGCTATTCTGTGTATTGTATTTACTATTTATGGAAGGGAATTACCAAGCCGAACACGCTAAATGTTTATTTATAATCCTCTGTTTTTTCCTAGCTAATATTATACCATCATCACGTACATGTTGATTTAAACTACTTTTTACATGGATACATTATAATGTGTGAGGTAGCGAAGATTCTCGGTAGCAATTACTTGGGTACGTACGTAGTGCCATTATTATTTGCGTAGCATAATATATATATAGTACTTACTATATAGTAGTACATAAAGTAAAGACAATAAGCTCATGGATAACTTTCTTGTATACATACATTTAAACGTATTTACATCCAGCAGAGTCACATCTCATCTCTTTCCATCTCAATGCCAACCAAAACCAAAACCAAACTACTTTCAACTTATGAAGAAACTTATTGACGCTTGCTTCGTGATTCTCGCGGAACTCTCTACGTAACTAAAATGTAATGACAGCCAAGCCTAGCCAAGCCTAGCCAGATTTTTCAATGCAGGTATCCTATAAGACACTTTATGCATACATATATTTTTTAAATGTAAAAGGAATATTTAACGAGTCAAGAGTTCAAACATACAATTCCAAGTAATGTTATTACTTATGTAAATGCATTTGTAATTCTACACCCTTTTAGCATGAATCCATATCCATCTCGCAATAACAATGATAATATTATCTTTTGACTACTGAATAAGATGTACAATGTTGTTGACCATGGGGTTCATGTTTCTTGCATGTTAGGAAGTTCTTGGAAAATGTCTATTTGTTTACCAAACCATTTATTAACAACTTGTTACTAATTAATACAGTATTTTATTTCCTATTTTCCGTAGTATGCTTGATAAACAAATTAAAACTTGTTAATATGCAAGCATGTATTTTTTGGAATGACATTGGAAGAACATTAATACTGATTCTTGGATGTAAAAGTTCATTTGTAGTTGATGTGATAGTGTGAAGGCTACAAAAGAAGTGTGATATAATAATTACTTAATAATATTTAGTACTGGAGTGTATTTTGCATAAAAAGAAGGTAAGTACGTATTATTTAAATTCGTAATAATTTTTCCATGAATACAATCCACAATACAAATGTGCCAGAAAATAGGTTACAGTTTACACGTCATTCAATTTGGGGAAGTTACAAGTTATTTACATAGTTAGGCGTTTTGTTGGGTATTAAGTAAGTACGTATTTACTTAATTGTAATATCAGTACTTCATGCACTACACAGAAAATTTTGAATTCGTCATTCATGCAATATGAACAAATGGAAGGAAAATGAGGACAAATACTTCTAAATGATACAATTATTAGAGCAAACATTATTTCCATTATCAGTTAGTTTTAGTGTTAGACTAATAGTAGATGAACTATAATAAATCTATTGTAGCTATTCACAAATAATTTCTAAAGTCATTTACTTTTGTGATTGTTATTCTCATCCTGTTTTGAATTTCATCCCAGCAGAATCATGGATTAAACTAATGGTTTAAGGAAGCATAGGGATTTAAGTAGTCATCATGTCATCGCCTAAACAATTAGGTGTCTAATTCTAATCTGCAGGTTTTTGGTTGCAATACACGTAAGTAGATAAATTGTTTTTTTCGAGAATTGATTGCTTGATGAATCAGAAAAGCTAAATCAAGCAGACAGGATGAAGACTTGTATTTATAGGTAAATAAATAAAATAGGTAGCTAAAATATCGTACCCAGGTAAACTAGGAAGGTATGTATGGAAGAAAATTCGTTCATAGTTCATAGTGCATTATAGTATATGTAGTACATAAGTATAAGTACATACTACTAAATAGGTACTCCCCGGCTTCTGTAGTAATAGAAGTGATATTAGAGACAGGATTGTAGGGTATAGGTAAATAACAATGATAAAGTTGACGTCATGGGATTCCCCTTACGAATATACATACTAATAAATGTATTATTTATGTATCGTGTGTATGTAGTATGCAAATCCGTATCCGTACACTATATACGCAGAGAATTAGAGATTGGAGATCCAGTTCTGCTTGGAAGTTGGAAAGTTGGAATACAAATGTGATTCGTGGTACATTACACTATTATTTTCATTGTTCATTTTTGTATGCTTGTCCTGATTCTTTATTTGGACAAACAACCATCACATCACATCAGCATGAGCAACTCAAAGTGATCATATACAAATATTGGGAACGGACACGGGCATACTAATTTAAATTGAACTACTAGTAGCTTCTATTCAATTTTTTTATAATGGTTTCATGATGTAGCAATAATTGATTGGATGATGCTTTTGCTTGGATAACCTATACTTAAAATGAAAAGGTTGTTATACCGTAAACACACACTACACACACTACACAAACACATACACATATAAAGCAAATATTGCACACAGATGACTCACATCCAGATTAGATTGTATCGCATATAAGAAAATCTGATTAACGGAGTAACCCTTATATGGGATTGTAAAATGAGCTTTACTATATAATTTCATATAAAGAAATTGCAGTGCTGCTTGCTCAAAATTATTAAATAAGTATACTTATACTCCATTTCTCAAATTAAAAGGTAGTTCAGGTTATTTGTGTCGCAAAGAAATTCATGGTAAAATACGTATTATATAACTGTAATTTCTTGCAATACAAATATACGTACATAAGACAAACTTTTTAAGCTTTCTCAGTTATTTCTACCTTATAGGAATGAAGCTTAGCTTAAAATTTTCTAAGTGCTCATTTTCTAAACTTATAATATAAGTATTTACGGATGCTGCTATCATCTTTTATACTTTATTACAGAAATATTTAGCTTACGTAACATGACCAACAATAACATAAATAATGCAAAAGTCTTGTATTCTATTTTAGAGCAACGAAACCTGTAGCTCTGTTCTGTAAGTAAAAATACTATGACCTCCATGACCCCTAGAACTTTCTCGTCTAATAGAATGCATGCAGAGTAAAGGACAATATACTATTACCTATAGAGATAGTTTACAATAAAAGTAATCATTGAATCGGTGTCGCTTACGTATAGATTATGTAAATAAGATTTTTGCAATCCCAAGCTAAACATGCGTACACTACAGGTTCTTATAAGTAGTATCGATTTGGCTTTGTTTGCA
>JAQFYC010000984.1:0-42025 GCA_034694165.1 Tomocerus mixtus | reverse complement strand
GCTGATGTTGATTTTATGTAGAAAGAAGTTAGTAGATAGGATATTACTGTATCATTGTACCCGATATCTGTAGATACATTGAAATATCTGTATGTAGGAAATATTTACTAATCGAAAAAGTTACCTATACATATAATTCCCTATTGAATAAATATAAATTCCTTGTATCTTTTCAATATGTAAAAAGCTAAGGTAATGCTACTTACTTAGCAGCAGAATACAATACTACAGAGTGCGTAAAGTCAAGTGAGTACATACATATCTCGTATTTTCTAGCTGTACCTATACAACAAAGAGAATTTACTAAAGAAAAGAAATTGAACTTCTTTAGGATGAAATCTCTATGGGTGGATTAAAGTTGAAAAGAGCCATCAACATCAACATCATCGTACTTACAACTTTACGCTCAGATTAGGTACATATTGAGTTGAGTTTTTTGTTACACTTACACATGTGTATTTATAAGTAGTATTACTGATTACTCAGACTCAGATCAGACTCAGGCTGTAATAAGATAAAGGCTACTGTGTGTCATTCAAACTAATAAAATGGTTTATATGGAATTATGCAATCTATGTATAGGCATCATGTAATGTAACGTACGTAAATAAAATATCAAACCAGAACCAGGGTGCTTCCAAGATGCATAAAACTTACCTACCAACACAAACGCCAACCAAAGTGCAATGTCAACGTGAACATCAGCTTCAACTTCCAGGCTTGGCATAATGAGACATCGTCGAACTGTAAAGATTACTAGTGTGGTAGAATCTACTAGATAAATACTAATACTTCTTTTATTTGTAGTATTAAAGGAGTAGTACAGTAGTCTGTATAAAGGATTTAGTGTAGGTAGTTATAATAAGGAAGGGTTTAAAGTAGTGTTGGTTCACGATCACAAATGTCATGTCATCTAATCCCATTCCCTTGTAAATATTGAGTATTGGATTTGAAAAGGCTGAATGGTGAATTCAAGTAAGTAGCAGACCAGGCAGGTCTTAAGTCTTAATGAATGTATGCGAGACGACCCCCTGAGTGAGTGTGAATAATATGAATGTAAGACTGATCATAAGTTACTTTAATTGGGCTTGTCACGACTCTGGCTCTTTATTAGCACATAAGCATCTCTCATTAGAGTTGAAGAGTTCTTTTACTCATTTATATTGAATTGACTTCATTCCATTTTGAATTGAATCGATTGGATTTTCATTGCATACAGTACACAATTGAGTAGTACAAGTACATATGTAGTAGTAGTATTGTATTGTATGTAAGTAGAAGAAGACGTGGCCATGTGGACTGTACTGAACTTTACTTAACTTTACGTACTTTACTTATTACTTATGTATCTATGTATATGTAATGTATGTATGTATTATTCATTGTGTATTTTGTGTAGTTATAGTATATAATAGCCGTAGAGTAGTTGTAGTTATGTAGTATGTAGTTTATGTATGTAGTAGTTAGTTTGGTTTGTAGATTGGGTGGATTGGATTGTCTGTATTATTATTCTGTTCTTCGGGGCTTCTCTTATTTGTTTGTTTATCACAGGGTGGTCACTCACTCACTCACTGGGCTTTCTTCCTCCTCGTTCGTCAAGTGCAAACTTTGCTCCCTTCTTATCTCATCAAGTGGCTCTGACTCGACGCGTCACACACAGAATCCTCCTGACGAACTGCCAAAAATAAATCAAAATAACAATTATTAACAAAATTCCCACATTCATATCCATATAAGGAACTATAACATACTTAGAAACTAAACATTTGCTAAACTAGTAGTAACTACGTACATGCATAAACAAATAATACACAGATACATTCACTATACTAATAGTAGCACATACCACATACAGAATATAGAAATACATTACATAGACAGAGATATAAATACAGATAACCAAGTAAATTGGTTTGGTTTTGGTTTGGTTTGCCTTCTATTGATATGGTTCTGAGATTGACAAGCTGAAACTACAACTAATTACTACTCTAGATAGTGTAGATACACAAAGTACAATTACAACTTGGATATTAGTGATCTTAAGGTGTCATCATTAAATCCTTCAAGGGAATTAAGTTTGTGATTTTATAAAAATCTTCCATTGCCCCATTTAAGCTTAGCTTACATACAACTACACAAGAATTCAGCAAAATATCATTAAAATATCTGTACAGTTACGGTTAGGTAGGAAATAACTACCCATATAGATGTAAACTATTTATTTTCACATGCCTTGAGCAACGGTATTTAGTTAATACAAACAATATTAGGTTTACACCACATTACACTTAACTGAAATGTATTTGAAGGAGGAGATACATGATGTATGTGCATCCTATTTACTATTCTCGATTACGATTACATCTCATATCATATCATTCCATATCGCTATTAATGTATTTATGCAGTCATAACATAACCATAACTTTCCGTCCATCAAATATTAATTCATGTCATGTCACACATCATTGTGCCTTGTCTATCTCCCACTTCTGACTTGATGCTTTCCCAGGCTACGCAACTATGTATTTAATAAATACAAAGGAAGATATCGAAACTAACTAACTACCTTCCTATCTATCTGTCTCTAATAACATGCAATGTAATGCAAGACACAATACAACACAAATACAATGAAATACAATGCTACTAAATATTTCCAACATCCACTACACAACACTCTACAGTAAATGGTAAAGTAAGTAGCTATCTACAATACATACTACAATACACCGACTGACAATAGTTCAGGATAAACAATAAATCATGATTTCCATGTATTTATCCATTAACGTTACATACCTATTTGTATATAGCCAAAGCCAAGTCAAGTCAGTCCACTTAATAAAGTTGGAACGACACAAGCATTTAGCTAAAAGAATATCTTCTCAAACAGGACGGGACACAATCATTTAATGTACTATCAACATTCAATACAACATCCAACTATCAACCGCAGTTAGTTAGTCATGTTATAAATGTTACGATATGTTGTGGTGTCTGATTAGTCCTCTTGGTCAATTAAATTCATGTAAATAGACAAACAGAAACATTCCATTATGAGCTGACTGACAATGAATATCTGCACAAGTACATACACAGGTAATAGTACACACATTAAAAACATTATATGCTTTTAGCACACTAACTACTTGATTGTACATTAGTAAATACGTAAGTAGTAGTATGCAGCTAACATAATATAATATAACATCACATATCATCAAATGGCATAACAAACAACTCATCATCATCATCACATCGTACAGACAACAAAATACAACAGAACACAACGCAACGGTTCTCATTATCAGAGATACATAAGTACTAAATGCAATGCATAAAAGATACATAAACTAATACTTATGCATGTCCAACTCCTACTTACAACTTGCAATCTTACATTCGTTTGGATTGGGTTTGTTCGTGTATGTAAATAATGTGATAAATACCTTAGCAAGTAAAATCAAATCCATTATTCCAGTGTTATTTTATCTGAACATAGTTATTGTTTGTAGTTTTGCTATTTGCTGCACGCTAGTTGTGCCTGTAGTTAAAGCTACAATGTCCTATCTCCTATCTGTAGCATTAACACAGCATGCAAATACATTATAAAAGTATTTACTATGTATTGTATGTCGGTGGACAGATCATTCCTTCACATCGACTATTAACATTCAACATTGTCCATCAAGAACTCCCATTATACCCACTTACAGACTAATTTACACAGGCTAAATGTTCAATTCAAGAAATCTGAAGAGCATTAAGAGCTGATATCTGTTTCTCCGCATAGAATACCTACCTATTTACCTATCTACTTTGTGCAGCGAATGTATGTAACTAAATTGCTAGCATAACACTAACCGCACGTATTACCAGTACATTACATTAGTCTCACAACAGCAATTTCACAACCTGTCTTGTCTTTATTTGCAGTTTGTATTGCCTTGCCTTGCATTCCCTTCTTCCTTTATTTTATTTCATTTAGCTACACTAATGCTTTCTATATAATACCTATACATATACCTAATTGTATTTACAGGTGCACAGATGGTCTATAGGGTATTCCATTCTTATCTAGAGCATTTATATACGATATGATACTTGCTTCGCCTTGTCTTTTGCATCAGAATTCTATCTTTCTATTAATGGAGTCAACTCACCTAATTAAAAAGTCACGGTACAAAATAGACACATCAAACTTTGAACTAACTAACAATAAGTAACTCGCTCATCTACGTAAGCACATACGTCTACATAGGTAACTAATACGTATTTAATATATGTACATATACATATAGTGAAGGTATGCAGACAAGTTACATTTTCCATTACATCTAATTCATCCACGTCCAGCCCAGTCAGTCCACATAAAATAATTTTAACTCTAACTCTAGCTCTAGCAGCTACACTAGAGTGACTGTGACTGAACTGAACTGATATATCAACACGAGAGCCAAGCCTCTCTGCATCTATGTATTACATATGTGAACATCAAGGCACTTTCTTAAATGTTCATGAGAGTGTGAATTAATTAGGATTAGGGAACTGGTTTGTTGTCCGTTAAACCAGTTCTAGCAGCTGCATTAGTAGATATTCTATATGTACACACATAAACATACATACATACATACCCTACATGACTAATATAACATAACGTCGTTTCCCTCATCTCCCTTACTTATATCTCTCCATATTCCTCCAACAAGCCTGATATGCTCTATTATATATACCTACTTACGTATGTGTACGTACCTACTCTACATTAAATCTAATAATCCATACCAATTCAATCCAAATAAATATTATACCATACACACAAATACACAACAGAACACAATGCAAATGCGAGCTGCTTTGTGAATATATCAAACCAAATGTAATGCCAATATGTTATACATGCTATATGCAATGCTGAATGTAATGCACGCAATTTTTATTTCTCTGTCTACAATATGTATGAACAATGCCCGTCCATAGTCAACATATTACATTTCAACGCGTCCTCGTCCACATTATATATAGCTAGGCATGACACGCTTATCCTTATGGTAAATACTAACTAAATATATGTAACATGTTGTATATAGCTAGAGTTATTTATGCATGCTTCTATATACCCACTGTCTCTCCTATTACATTTCAACTTCAACATTCAACCCAAACCAAATTCAAGCAACAAAATATAACAATAGAATATATTTACTTATTTATGTGGGATAATCTAACATAATGGACTTGAAATAAGTTGAACTATAGAAGAAACTAATAAGCAAATGCATTTCACTGCAATGCGAAAATAAAAGAGAGCAAGTAATACATAAGTAAAAGAACATTGCTCACGAAAACTAATTCTCACATGCATTCTACAATTCTAATAAAATCGTGATCGTGAACTAATGGTAGGTATATCTATATACTTATAAGTTACGTATAAGTAACAACATAATATGTATATTTTAACACTAAACTAACCCACCCAACAGTTAAAGAATACAAACAAGTTAGGATTTGTATTGTAGTTATGCCGGCTAATCGCATTTGGATTACTAACTAAAAGTAGTATTCAATTGTATTTAATTTGTATGTAAACCATACCGAAGAGCAAACCAACCAAGCTTCCTTTCCATTCCATCCATTATCTACAAACATCACTCACTCACATCAGTCAGCACTCTGTCTGTCTTTCTTTAACTGACTGCAGAATTGCATTGCTATGGAAGAGTAGAACTATGATAGATATCTTTATATACATACACACACACACATACATAATACATCCACACATGCTAACGATAAAATAAAATAAAATAAAATAACTAATGCATGTCTTTTCTATTGTAAGGATATTATTTATATGCTACTAACATAACATAACATGAGTAACAAACTAGTAGCTATATGCTATATTACATACATTACATTACAGAACAGACAGGCTTTAGACACAAGACAATACACATGCAGAAAAGTAAGCTAAAAACTAAAGTAAATAAATAGCAAAGCATTCTATAGGTAAGGGAAGGTAAGTAATTGCAGAAATAAATAAATATAGATAGATACATACATAAGAGAGTAGTAAGGTAAGGATTACTATAGTTAGGCTAGGATAGTACTAGGAATACCAGTTAACTTGTTATTGTGCTGGCTCACCTTTTGAGAACTGGCTTGAAAGCAGTTGTTGTGAGGTCAGCTGAAGAGGTCAACCCTGAAGAGTTTGGAGCTCCTGGTGCGAAATGAGACAAACTGCCAGATAGAAGGGGCACTTTTAAATTGGGTGGCGTTTGCGGAGGGGTATCTGTCCCTACACCTTCGGATGCGACGGGAGGTAAAAAGCCGCCGTAACGGTAGGCTGGCGGCAGAGCGAAACTCCACGAGGAAGAGACGGGCGGGGCGGCAACGGCTGCGGGATGATGAGACATGTGATGGCTATTACTATGTCCGTGACTACTATGGCTATTTAAATGTCCACTGTGTCCATGCATATGTCCATGGACGTGACCATGGAGGTGCTGAGGAGGCGGCGGTGTTTTACAAGCTGCTGTGTCAGCCAGGGACCAAATTTTAGGTTTGGCTGCAGCTGCACAGTCTGACTTGAGGTCACTTGACGGGTCATTCTTAACCCCAATTGTATTATTATTGTTTACCCCTGGGGATGAGGAAGGGCCATGAGAAGAGTCACCATCGTCTGCAACAGAGCAGTACACAAAATCTTACATCCGATCTCCGCCAAAATATTTCTTCACATCATCATCATCCTTTTATGCCTTATTAAATTTACATTCCTATAATCTAACGACCTTTTGTCATTATCATACTTTAATTAGATCATAATATGGAATTTTAACTTAGGATACACAAAATAAATAGCAAACTGTCTACTTTTGGGTTAGTATTTAGTATTTGGTATTGTATAACTAATCTTGCGTAAATACTAGGTATCATATAAATGTAAACATTAAACAAGTACAAATACAATCTCAATTAGTTTTTTATGTGCTTATAAGTAAAGGAAACTTGATGATGATGAACTAACGAAGTGAGTAATAAAGTAAGTATAATAAAAAGTAGTGAGTTAGCTGTGGATTCATTTTCTAGGCAATTGATTCCGAAACCATAATAGTAATGGAGTCATATTAAATTACATTATGTACATTTATGTCAACCCTGTCACCCCTCCCTCGTGCCTCTTTCTTTCTCACAATCACTCACTCACTCAATGCCTAGAATACTAAACAAGCAGCTCCGGCTTTAAAAAGTCAGTGCAATTAAGTGTCACATTTTGATTAAGGATGGATTATCTGTAATGTGTGTTGTGTCGTGTCGTATATTGGTTGTTAGTAACTAGTAACTTGTACATGTGCTTATATATTATACATAGATATCCATAGAAATCCATTTAAATAGTGTAGTGTAGTGCTAAGTAATAAATGTGCTCCCTTATTGCCTTAGATAAGTAAACATAATGCCAAAGTAAGTATTTATAAGGAATATTATACATAAAGCATCTCTGTCTCTAACTTAAAGGTTGAATTGAGTTGAGTTGACTTTGAGTTGGATTGGGTGATATGATGTTGATAGTGATAGCCTATATTATATTATATCTGTAGTAAGTAGTAGGAGATGAGATTATTATTATTATGTATACATACGTCTGTCTCTACGTACACATTTGTATTGTACGTGTCCGTGATTCTATATGGTTGAGTGCAAGTAAAAAGAGAGTCTCTCTCGTCGGCTGAAAGTAATCCTTGATGAAGTATGGGCCAAGGGGATTGTATGGGATTCTATAATCCTCTGCCTCTCTAACCCTTACCCTTTATCCCCCCATATTACTCACATCACATACTCTATATTCACCCTGACTTGACTTGACTTGACTTGCCTTCAGTTGACTAAACTAAAACTCTTCTCTCTCTTGATCTGCTACCGAATAGTAGAATGCTGAATGCAATCTAATGTAATGTTCACTCACAACAATGCAATCACTCACTCACTCATTCTTCCCTTTACTCTCAATATCACACTCTATATTCCTTAAAAGTTATTATTGCATGTTATATATGTACATTGTTAGTTTAAGTATGTATTTCATGTATCTGCAGTACACCAGTACTGTACTCTCTGTATTGTATTATGTACATGTGCTTTGAATATAATGGATGTATCTCTGTGTAGTAGTAGTTGTAGTAGTAATAAAGTATGTAATAAAGTAAAGTAAGTAGGTAGGTATTAATATTAGGATTGGAATCATGTTTAAATACTTTGTACGCACTAGCTAGTTTGGCTTGTCTTCTCGTTAGCTAAATCCCTAATAATACAATTTCATATTTCAAATTTTCAATGCTAGAATGCTTCTATATACTTTACTTATGTACTGATCCATTTATTTTTAGTTGACTAGTTAACTACTTAATAAAGAATACATAGCTTCTGTTCTGTGATGTTATTGTATCAGTATATATAGGTACATAGTTACGTTGTTGTTATTTATGAGTGTTTTATTTTGTCTAGTCTAGTTTGGTCTAAGTATAATATTTATGAAAGGAGACGAAGCGAGAGCGCGAGCGAAGGATGAGGATCAGGATCAACTCGCTATACATTAATATTGTGTATATACTTAATAGCTATTTAATTTTGACTTTCTTGGTTTGGTTTGCTAGAGCGGAGAGGCACGGCAAGAGCAGGCGTGAAACGAAGCCTAACTGTGAACTACAGAACACGAATAGTACAAATGTATTTATTAGATAGTTTGTGTGTTATAGATGTTATTAGTTCAATCCAGCGGAACTGTTGAGCCCTCCTTAGCTCAATTTACAAAATTAATAACGATTAATTTCAGTTCTACTAATCTGGTATGTAATGAAATTTCTGTTCTGATTCTAATACTTTGGCACTTACATTGAGATTCTACATTGTATCTAATTTAACTGATGAGATCTGTTTTGATTGTTAGTTTACTTAGTTTGTGGGATGGATATCTACTTAAGTTAGTTAGTACTTATTTATAAATAAGCATCTAGGTAAATTGTAATTGTAACTTATCAATGATTCTCTTTACTTAACATTAATTTAGCTGAGTTAGTGTTAGTGTTAGTATGTAATCTAAAATTATTTGTATTGTTAGCACAGTAGTTTCTGAACGAAGATATTATTAAGTCTAACAATAAGCTCCACTTCTCATATATGTAATACATAAGAAGAAGAAAGCTTTCTATTCTTACCGTCATCATCTTTGATATCGTCGTCATCATCGTCAGTTTTATTCTTGGGCTCCCACGTCATTTTATTCTCTTTTTTGAGTCTTCGCCTTGCATTTGCAAACCAGGTGGACACTTGAGTCAGAGTCATTTTTGTGATAATGGCCAACATGATTTTTTCCCCTTTGGTCGGGTAAGGATTCTTTTTGTGTTCATTTAGCCAAGCTTTTAACGTCGCCGTCGATTCTCTGGTAGCGTTTTTTCGACGAGCGGCTAAGTCATAGCCTCCACCATACCTGTTCACACCGCGCAATACAATACAATCATCATCAGTTTCAAGTTTCAATAGCCGAAGACATATGCCAATGCAAAGGAGAACAATTAACCTTTTATTCGAACAAGTTTCTTGCCTCATTACTTCATTTGCTCCTTGTAATTAGGTACACGTCTCCGTATGTATGTACAAGTGTAGTTTATGATTATGTGCTCCATTATTATGATAATTTACGGGCATATAAATCCCCTGTGAATTTTCCCATTAAGTTAAACACAGAATGCTAGACAGTCTGAGTGTTAGAATCGGCGCATCAATCAGCAAATATTGCTCTTTAACGACAGGCTAATTTGAAGCAGACAAGAGTGCAGAGTACTATTCACACCTCACTATCCTTGCATAAACGTCACGCACTGTTAATTGCCTTGAAAAAATGAGGTAGGTCAAGTGCCAACGGAAAAGATACACAAGTGGATAAAACATCAAAGTGCACTGGAAACATTTCTATTAGCTTTGTAATTCCAAGCTATTAGATATTCCTCAACTACTTATTGTTAGTTAATATAATATCATTACCATTACTACACTATTATTTTATCCTCTACCATAGGTATTACAATTATAATTTCATTTCACCATTCAATTCAACAAAGAACGAATTAAACTTCACTTTATTCTGTGGATGATACAGTGTAAAGTGTATGTAGTAGTTCTACGGGATGGGAAAAGCTATTATACATAGTGTAATGAACAGAACACTGAACGCAACGACTAGACTGAACTGTACTTAAAAATGTTGTGCATGTTGTGTTAACTTTCAAGAGTTAAATATATACACTTAAATAAAAATGTTTACTAAAAATTAACTCATCCTACAAAAATCATATACATTAAGAAACAAAATAAATAAATAGGTACATACCTATAGACAGACACAACACTCATAATAATGGATTGCAGTGCATTAAATTAAGTAACATCAACCTGCCAGTCTGTCTGCTGTGGTAAACTGCATTAAAAATCCGTACGTGTGTATCTCTACATGCAGACTGTGTATTTGCTTAACTATAACATAAGTAATTAATGCCTCGCTGGTCTAGCCTGGCCTGGCTGGCTACAGGAAATGCAAAAGCATCACATCACTGCTTACTTAGCTAAACTAAGTTTTCCCAACAGTGAAGCAACAGTAATAAAAAGATTTTTACTGTAATTAATATAGTTATTATTTGAAGAAGGGAAGGGTGTTATATTTACATGCAATTCTAAAATTCTAAAATGCCCCACTCATTCAGCATCAACAAGATTATCAAAGTTTTACTAGCTGCCTAACTGTATAACACAACACGTTCGATTTTCATGTAAAAGGAACGAAAAGCAAAGTCTTAACTTTACTTAACATGAGCATTTATTCATGTTTAAGTGTGTGTCGCCAAGCAAGTGTCCTTTACACTTGTGTAGTACAATATGTAGTATTGCTAAGCTAAAAGGCAAAGCAACTCCACACAGTATGTATGAGAAGAGAACTACACAACCCTTTGTGTCGTTTGATTTGCTCCCTGCTGTGACCCCACTTAAAAGAGCTCCCCTTAATGCATTTCCTCTAACTTGGCTTCCGCTGGTTACCCGGGCATTTCCGAGTCACACATTCATCTCTCAATTTTATGGCTCACGCTCGTGTATAAATATTATGGACTAAATGTAATGCCCAAGCCATTGCTATGTCATGTCATGCTATTCCTATTACTTAGCTATCTTTGTACGTAAACTGTAATTTCTTGATTCGTCATGGTTACTTTAGTTGGCTCAGCTAGCCGTAGACGTACGTACGTAGATATTATGCCGTAGCATTGCTTATCGTTAGCTGATGTGATGTGATGTGATGTGAGCTTATGTTATGTTATGTTAGTTAGTTTCAGTTTAGTCTCTCCGTCTTCCTTTCGCAAAAAAGCTTATTGTGTCTAGAATTATCCTTAGTTTTCCTTTTGCCACGTTATGACTGTATCTTTAATGCTTGTACAATAACTATCAGTAGCTTATTTTATATTTCTACATTTCTACACATTACGTGTACGAGCAGCGAGATAGAGATATCTCCTTTAAGTATGAGCTTATCTCTTGCACAAATCTCAACCCATCTATCTGCACACGTACAAGTCATTAAACGAGGCTTGCCATACAATAGAGCATTGAAATTTAACAAAGTGTACAGTGTACAGATAATTGCAAGAATTGTAATGCTTAGCTACGATTACAATAGAATCTAGCAGATAGATACATATACTAACTAACTACGTGTATTTTGTCAAGTTGCAAAACCCATAAAAGGTAATAAAACCACTAAAGCTTAAAATTTGTATCCAATTCCTTCTCAAACATCCGTGCTTAGGCTGTTGCGTCGAAATAGATTCCAATTCGTTTACAGACACTCAGCAGACTGAAACTATACATACAATTTATATGCAATCATTACTATATTTGTACTACGGTGATATTTATAACTGGATAAGAACAAAGGTCAAAATCATGATGGGAGATGAGATGAGTGAAATTGCTTTCAGTTGGAAACTATACAGTAAATGGTAAAAACTTGAAACTTCTCCTAGGTAAGTAACCACTATCAGCATTCCTATATCTACTACTTAGGTGTAGTTACATAGGCAATATAAATTCTTGCGTCTAGAGTCTAGAGTATTTATGGAGGTAAAGAATAAGAGACGTAGCATATTTTTACTACATCTGAAGATTCTCTTAAAAGATGTGATATGATAATGATACCAAGTGTAGACTGTAGAGCACCGTGGAGTAGAGATCGAGATAGAATTAATCTGTTTCTATTTACGTCTAACGTGTGTAATTTGTGGTCTGGTTCTGGTTCTGGTTGCGTTCTGGTAGATTGTATTTTGTAGTGTACATACATAGGGAGACGGATTGATATATTTATAATAGTTATAAAAGTATTTGAGCATGAGAATGATTGTAAGCGAAGCGATATATGTAATAGATTAGGAGAACCACTAATTCAATTAAAAATTCATGAGCCCCGCGATCTGCCTTCCCAAATTTAACATTTAAGAGAGATGAGCAATTGAGCTCGTTTGCTGGCTGACTTCACTCTGGCTTGACTCTGACGGTATCGTCTAGTCTAGGTAAGTCAAGTCTGATTCAAATTCAGTTATGTATGGCATGGTGTGCTGAGAGGTTAAGATAATAATGAATAGATACAGATTGTTTAGAATTTGGAATTGGGAATAGAGTCATGGAGTGTATTACTTTTAGGTAAGTAAGTAACGGGAAGTATTTATAAGTCATAGCAAGCTGGGAAGTATTTCAATAGTTAGAGTTTGATTTACATTATTTTGAATGGAAAAAGAAGGATGCTAACAGGAGTACAATGGGGAATAAGAATAGTTAAGTAAGTCGAAATAGAGTTAGAAAATAAAAAGGGAAGTAAATAAATAAGGACGAAGTAAAGGGTGATACATATGTATGATGTGTGATTTGAGAATATTGTCCGAGACTGATCTTAGACTGAGATCTCTCTCCGTTGTTGTTGTTGGCCATGATATGAGTAGAGATGGGAAGTGGAAGTACTGCACTGGAGACAAGGGAAGGGGTATGGACCATGTCATAATAAATCAGTAAAGCCAGCGAGCAGTGGCAGTGGTTCTCTAATCTAATTTGGGAAAGTCAGTGTGTGGGATCATGAAATTTCATGTGATCAGTATGGGGTAGTGATGAGCAGGGGGTTTAGAGTTTAGAGACTGACCCGTATGCTGCTGCGAAGGTCGGGTCATAAGGATAGTAGCCTGAGTTAAGACTCCCAGGGTTTGGCCAGCATGACACGTCGCCAGTTCCGCTCCCTTCTTTCAGACCTGCATACGCCCCACCCTAACAAACACATCCATTATCAGACAAACAGATCCCATTCACAAATAACATCACATAACATATCTCTTACAACCCACAGTCTCTTATTACTGAACACTCGCCAGCCAAAAACTAAACCAAACTAACTTACCTCGGTTAGCTAAGTGTCTGCCCTGACTATTTCACTTATTATCCTTATCCTAGCATAAGTATACATTGTTTACTCAAATAAAAGTAAAGGTACCTTATCCCCTACCCTATACATAAGTAATACAGTAATAATATATTCTCATTGTTGTCCCTCTCATTACTATTTGCCACACTGCAGACAATTGTCGTTTTGACGCTAGT
The DNA here is from genome assembly GCA_034694165.1 of Tomocerus mixtus. NCBI lineage: Eukaryota > Metazoa > Arthropoda > Collembola > Entomobryomorpha > Tomoceridae > Tomocerus > Tomocerus mixtus. The sequence goes on along the minus strand of JAQFYC010000984.1, from coordinate 28,330 downwards.
AAACACCCAGTTCATCTATTCTTCCTATTAGCTACTGGAAACGCTGCTTTTCTCCTAAATGAATAATGTCTGTATTTTGTACCATACTGTACCTACTCCTTTACTACGTATTTATGTACTTACCTAAAAGTGCTTACAGTTTACGTTATGTTTTGTTACTATCTTGCTTTCTACTGTTTAGAGATATGAATTTTTATATGCTTGTCCTACAGCGCATACTTACATGTGTAATGTTATGGTATTTTATCCTCTATTGCATATCAAACAGACATCTACAAAAATTAGCTATCTAAATACTGTAATAATGCTTGCTTAAACTTTTATAACTATGTATGTTGTAAATGTTTAACAGTAATTGAGCACATTTAACTATTCATAAGTCAACAATTTCGACGAATAAATAAAACAAAATGTAAATAAGAGAAATTACTAGCAAGATCTTATCTACTCCTTGCTGCTAACTCACTATTAAACTTCACAACAAAACATATGTATCCTAGTAGGCTATGGTGTGGATTATTTTACTACAGCTCATAAATGACATTGCATAAATATTTCCCTATATGCATAATAAGATTATACTACAGTACACTAAACGTATATAAGTATACTAGCTTAACTGCAGTACTTTACCTAACTATACTCTCTATATTATATTTTTAGCTATTACGTATGTATGCATACTTATTGCATATGACTACTACTGGCATGGCATGACGTATATAGGTACATAGGTATAAAATATCGATTTTTAACATTTTAACATTTCTTATATAAAAGTTATGTAAGTAATAGGTGCTGTATGGATATATAAGATACATTATTTACCTACTTAAGCATGCTACAGTTATAATCGTCAAGTTAAGGCACATAACATTTTACATTGAGCATTACAATTTACAAGACAAGCATTTCTGTGTTATATTCTGTGCAAGCAATTGATATTACTATTATTACACATGTTTTGAATATACGCTTTAGATGTAGTACATAACTAATAATAATAATATGTGGTTAGACACATATTATTTATGTATAGGTAGTTAATGTACATAATATTTCATAAGTAGCATTAGAAAAACAAATTCTCAGACAGAATGAAAATGTCATAGTCATGTCATGTCCATGTAAAGATAAATGATGAATGTTATGTGCCCAAACGTATGTTTTCTATGAAATCTGATCTGTCCCTAGAACTATACTATTAGACTGCATTGCTTAACTCGAGTCGACTACAGCTACAGCTACAACTACACTACTTACATCTTAGATTACATTCTGAACAACAGATACTTTGTCTTTATACGAAGTGAGCGTTAAAAAAGTGACAAATAGTCAGCACAGAGATGCTTTTCTTACCAGTGGTGAGTAAAAGGCAGATGACTCCAGGGATGGGTAAGGATTCTGTTCTGTCGGCGGGGCGTAAGGGGTAGGGGCATAGGCAGTGAGTCGAGGATATGATGACAAGGTCAGTCTGGCAGGGTCATACTGGCATGAACACACAGACTGACCTGTCACTGGGTCAGTCACAAGAGGACGGCCTCCTTCGCAACAAGATGTGCCGGGAGATGTGGTTACCCCCGTTGGGGATGTGGAGCCACTCATTCCTCCAGAAGATGAATTCGGTGAGCCCAACAAATGCTGAAACCAATAAACAATCAAAAAATACGGTCAATTAATTTCTTCAACAATTATACTTACAACAAACAATAAAGTCCAATCCATGCAAGTGTAATTGTAATCAAATCAGAATAAGTGCGTACGTACATTACATAAATGGAACACAATACAAATACAAGTGTCTAACTAAAAGTAGTTTACACAGACACTAAATAATTATGTCAAAATGACTTGTATTACTTTTATGCTTATCGTCTCCACAAATAAATACTATTTATACTACGTATGGTACAAATGTAAATAAGGTAGAGAAATCATTATCTAGACAATTCAGTCGAATTTGAAGCAATACAGATAGAGAAATACAATACAACTACAAATTCAACGTAAACACAACTACTTACTCAGTGAATTGGATTAGTCAAGTCAGATTAGAGCATATTAAATGTAAATCATTTTGTTTAAATGTTTAAGTTATGTAGAATCAGAAATTGAACCAAATCATGCAATAAGTATCACAAACAATACATCACAAAATGCAAATAGTATACATATCTATATACAAAAGGAGAATACATGCTTAATTGTCAGTAATAACGTGTGTGATAAGATGAGATAAGTAGCTGTCATCCAAAACACATCATAACTATAACCTAATCAAACCAAAGTACAAGAGATATGAATTAATGTGCACAGCACACTACTACTACTGAACTGACAACGGAAGTCAATTAGTCAACTGTCAACTTCCAGTCCAGTCCAGTCCACTGTTTGTTTGTCTACATTAAATGTGCACATTAAGGTAAACGTAAGTAAAGTAAGCAAGCAGCTCACACACGATCAACTTATCAATAAATTATGTGTAACGAATTATTCACTCGAGTGACTCGCGAGCAAAGGTATGTGCTATGTACATACAAATACAAACTGCTTGCTTTCCTACCATATAGCGTAGCTGTAGGTTAGATATCATGTAGATAGAGCTACTCCTTCAATGCATGTTCAATGTTCAAGTGAAAAGGAGTGAGAAAATACATGACGGATAAACAAACAATTTACAAGCTTATTAAATCCAAATGACATGCAAAACAGAATAGAATAAGTGAACAAACAGAGGAAATGAGCTCTTGACTTGCCTCTTGACAATAAGTATAGTAATACAATTATAATGCTTAAGTACTAAACTTATATGTTCATGTAAAGAAAAGAGACAGAGCATGGAAGTTGAAAAGTCAAGTTAAGGGAAGGTGTACTGTACTGTACAGTATGTAGTAAAATGTAAAAAAAACTGTACGTAGTGTATTGTAATACATACATACTTATACACTAGGTAAACAGTAAAGTTAGCCAGGCCTGGCCTGATAGCGAACAGTACACAGTTAACATTACATTTACATTTACCACAGTTAAAGATAAACAAGATAAACTGATACGGACGTGTCAACATAATACATAATGTTAGTGTTGACTACTATTTGCTTTCAGTATGACAATTAAATATACAACAACTCAATCAAATCAATTCAAATGACAGCCTTTATGGATTGTCTCCTCAAGTTTACACATCATCATCATCTACCTACTTACTACTAACTAGTTACCTAACTTATGTATATGTAATGTATGTACACAGAACACAAGGCAATCAATTTAGTTCAAATCATCACATTAATGCAAATGCAAGTGATGCATGCAATCAATGGCATAAGTGCCAGAAGCCAGACCATGCCAAGGTAAAATTAGAATTAGAGTAATAAACCAAATTATTGCATTCCATATTGAATCGAAATTCAAACACATAAGTAAATAGTACTTCATACTCAATCTAATCAAATCAAGTCAGCTATACTAAATTAGTATAGGCAAAGGCAATTTATGCTATACTACTATACTATATATTACTATATGCTATATTATATATGATATGCTAAGTGATTTATGAGTCTACAATGTTAATATACTACGATCTACTTTTAAGAGGCTAAAATACTAAACTACTATACTACAGTATGCAATTGATGAAATCTAAATAGACAGACTTGATTTCCAAAGAGAGACAGAGAGAAAAATTGTCGTTTCAGTTCACAAAATTGTCCTCCTGACTTGAAATTGTTTAATTCACCCTTTGATATTGAGGTGCACCACTCCCGAGACTTGTTACTCCATCCAACTTTGCTAGATCGTAGACACCGTTGTTTGTATAAAAAACGGAGCACATGACTTAACCGCTTATATGAGTAACTATATTCAGTTTGTATTAAAGTTTATTCGAAAATGTTCACTTCTGCTTTAATTACATTAGCCAAGCCAAACCAGGTGTGTATGAATGTATACTATGTATTAACGTATTGACAGTTAAGTTAGATATACATTAGATAGGTCGTGGATGGCACTTGTCACTGTATAAACATTACTGTACTTAAAGTGTCTTAATCTTAATTGAGTGTGTGTTTAGTACGTGACACGTTTAACGTAATTAAGGTTTATGTCTTTTTAATTATGTGTTGAATATTTAACTACTTAATGTACTTTTGTGCAAATGTATTTTAGTAACTAGTCCGTAGTGTCTAGAACAGTATTGTAAAAATGCCACTTAAAGGCAGTAGAAAAAAGTACATTAATTTACTTTACTTAGGTAAGGTCCTATCTGTACGCACTATTTAATTCATTTGATGTGAATTTAAGTTGAATGTTAAGTTCAGTTTAATGTAAGAACACAATCACACTTTTATAATTATTAATTCAGTGCACAAGAATTATAATAAGTGTTGTGGCTGAGGCATGGTATGTCTGTGTCCACGTTTCGTTACGGTTCGTTTCATTTACTTGTTTACATAAAGAGACGTTGGCTTTGGCTCGGTTGTGTGTATGTACGTATGTAAGTTCGTGCACAGTACAGGTGCAACGAGCCGGGGCACGATAATTATATTGCAATAGCAGAGTAATAACAGGTAATTGTCGTGATGATAATGACGGTTCGTTTCTTTCAATTGAATGGCAATGTTGTCTGCACTGGAGTTGGATTGGTCTGGACTGGAGATGAGTTATTGATGAGAAGCTAGTTGATCCTTTATGAAGCACACATATAAAAATATTATGAATAGGCACGAACGAACGACACGATACGATAGCAAATCTACTTTGATATGACTGTTTACTAATTAAACAGACGACCACTACGTTTACGCTACACAAGAAGAAGCTACAACTACGTATACATAAGTAAGACAACTCAATTCAATCAAGATTCATATCTGAAGATAAGTAAATGAGGTAGGTAGTAGGTAATAAAAGGTAGATAGTAAACACGAGCCTACAAACGTAAATGGCTAATTGTATATAGTGAAGAACACAAATTACTAATTTATATGTAAATCAATACAGATAATCGTATATGTAACAGAACAGAACACACAAGACTTAAACTTAATTGCAAATATACAGTAATAAAAATTCTTAACAGTGTGTCAGGTCAGGGAAAGAGTTGTAAAGATAGTTAAGTTGAACGGCAAGGTAAATAAAGGATGTAGTGTAATAGGTAGATGTGTTTACATTCTGTATTTACAAAGTGTTAGCGTGAGAATTGGCTAGTTAATATTTAAATAAATAAAAGTGGGATACTTACATAGTTGTACATATGGAGTGATAATGACAAGGAGAATGAATTTACAAATACTTTGATGTTGATACGATGGTAATTAGTAATATGTATTTATATTAGCAAGAGGATGAATCGTTTAGCTACTTAACGGTAAGTGGAAATAACAACATAATAATGTGCTTATGTTGATTTGATGGTAAGTTTGATTTTTGGTTGTGTTTGTGTTTAGTGTCTGTCCTCTGCTCTATATAAATGTAAAGTGAATTGGACTTTTGGTTTAGCTATGGATTTAGTTAAGCTAGAGAAACTAACGTGAACTAACTTTGACTTTGCGTCGAAAAGTGGAAGGAAACACAGAACAACGTGTAGTTTAAGTAGTGAGTAAGAAATAGAGTATGTATTTGTGTTTATATTTTACTTTACTTTAGTTTACTTATATTTTGTGTTGTGTTCTGTTGGGCAGAGTATTGGAGTAGGTAGTAGGTAGTTGGGTTTAGGTATTGAGAGTTTGGTTATTGAAGGAGAATTGTTGAGAGAAAAGTTTGTATAAGAGTTTGAGTTTAGGTTTAGCTATGAATTTGAGTTGAATGTGTGCTTACCTGATTATTATTGTTGTTGTTGTAAGTGGCAGGTGAGTATCCAAAGTAAGACATGACTTGGTTGTGCTCAGGTGTGAGTATAGAATGGAACTAACTAAGGGTGTCCCAGGGTAGCGCAAACGCGACGAGTCAGAATGGAGTTACGGGGGCGCCTCCTTTTTGACCCGATTTGGAGCCAATTGGGTGGATCCATTTCTAGGATTGGATAGTACGGCTCTTGTTCGTAGTTTGTCTTGGGGCTTGTCCAACATCTTGTCCTATCAGCCATTGGATTATGCTAATCCCTCAAGACACGATTTCCCTTTTATCCACACACTTCAACCATTAATTACCTGTCTATTAACCCCGCACCCTCGACTCCACTAAGCTGCATTAGCAACCATTACCCACCCACATGTACATACACATGTTACACTTGTCTCTCTTCTCTATCTATCTCTACCATACAATACAAAACTAAATTCAACTCTTTTCTATGTATTTATATCTCTATGTACATACTGTACATATAGTAATATTAATACATTCATTCTATACACAACCTATGTACATAGGTACATACATACTACTTACATACTTACTACTTATGTATGGACTCCTATTACATATTACATACAACTTATACATACAATAACACAATACAGAACAACCATCCAATATAATACATACACATGCACACATCTACACTACACAAAGCACTACAAATGCAGACATGAGTTCTTTCCTTGCTTAACGAAACAAACTCTCCTTTCCTTTATACCTACACACTACACACTAAACTAAACTACATCTTTCCATACACTCTACAGCATTACACACTCTTCCCTACACTTTACACACACTACAGACTACAATCCACTCTACACTACAGACGTTACAGAGTTTGCTTCGCATGGCCTGGCCTGCCTCACTCAATCCACTCGCTCTACGTATAACCATCCCACTAGGTATGTTTCAAAGATCGTATCCCATACCCACTCTTCTCATCTCCTCTAAGCTCTACCCTTACATTACATTACATTACCTACTATGTATTATTACTTAGCTCTAGCACATTACACTACACAGCATCATCTCATCTCTTTCCTACAGATATCATACTTACTAGGAAAGAAGATCAACTCACGCAAACTGCATCCGTGCAATGCAAACAGATATCCAACTCCAACCCAAAATCCACTTACTAACATATATACACAAGACAGAGACAGAGTTAAACTTTATTGTATGTATTACGTATACCTGTATGTATGTAGTATGTATGAATTGAATTTGGTCTCGGTCCTATCCTATGCATTATTAGTTACCTACTTGCGTACTACGATAGATAGGAAAGCAAAGTCTCACTCAAGTACCTATGTACTACTATATGTAATGCTCATCTTTATCTTTTGTCCTTCTGCACTGACTTGACTGTGTTCTGTTGAGGATGAGATGTGCTGAACTCTGGAGTTAACAATAAGCTATATAGTACATAGATAGATAAAGAAAGAAGGGATCTATACAGTTTTCGGTATAATATTATTAGTTTGTATTGTGCTGTGTCTAACATCATCCATCCAGGACAAGACGTACACGAGGAGAACTAAAGAGAACTAGGGAACATCACTTTATCCTTTATGCCCGTTTCATAGCAGCATAATAATAATATGTTTTCTAGTTGTACTTTCTGTTCCATACGAATCTTGCTCTGCTCTTGTCTTGTCTGCCTGCTTTTCCTTTTGCCATGCCTTAGCTTACTAATGGCCCTGCCTACAACTACAACTACAACTTGATGTTACTAACAGAACACAACTACAATCTCCTATAGCAAATCTATCTTTCAACTTGTCTTAACTTAACTCAATTGCTCTCCATGCTTGCATTACATTACCTTATTACATAATACATTACATTTACATTATATTAAATAATGCTCCTTTCCGATTCTATCCTTTCCTCCATGAAATGAAATGAACACATGTAGCTATGTAGACATAAAATGTACATACATATATACGATTAGTTCCTCTCTTGTATTTTTAGCTATAAATATTTACAATGTCCATGGCCATGTAGTCTATTGTACCTTGTTTATTTCAGGTTGACTTTTCTTGTTATTTCTGTTGTAGTAGTTAGGATTTAATGATCTCTACATTTTATAGGACATTCAATCCAACTAGACAAAGGACTTGCAAAATAATGTGCACATGTAGTATAGGTACTTATTGCTTGTATTTGTACTTACTAAAACTAGACCAGAATCCAGAACCAGACCGCAGGACCAGATAGAACTTTGAATCATTAAAAAATGTGTCCCTCAGGATCTTGTATTTTCCATTGCGAATCTTCTTCGCGCATTCTTTGCCTTTACTTCATAATGTAGTAATTGTAATATGGAATTGTATTGAAACTCCAATAGCACAAAATCGTTTACCCACAATTTCTACAATTTTTGCATTTTCAGCCCAAACCTACCACAGAATAACCTGTTTGCAAAGAAAGTAAACATTTATTACTGACTGAAGTAGTAAATTAATGGATACGATCGATATTTGCAAAATTTTCTCATTTCAATTGATTTAGCATCAGACTTTCTTTAAGTTTGCTTCAGTATCAAGAAAATCTTGCTAGCTATGGTGTGATTTCATGTCTTCCTGAGAAAAGTAAGACTATGTTTGAAGATGACTGACTACCTATGTCTCAGTGATTTTTTATCGATAGAAATCCATCAGCTACACAGTGAGTGCGAGCCCTTAGGAAAAAATCACAAAATTCTAGATTTATTTTTTCTCGTTCCTCTTGGCTGGAATCTTTTTCCAGTTTTGTTCTCATTCCAAGTGTTGCATGTTAAGGCGTATCAACAGCACGGCAGGCGAGAGAAGAGCAGCTCAAACTCCAACTAAACTGGATTGACGTGGATTTACGCTGAGTTGAGTAGTATTTGAAAAATACGAAGGAATAGTGCATTCTTGATAACTTTTATATAATATAATATATAGCAAACCAGAACAGAGTTACGTAAGCATGCATGTCTTACTTACATACAAATACATAGTAAGTAGATATAAGATTTCATGCAAAACTTTTATAAGTATATAGAATTCATGTAGTACTATAGATAGCAAGTTAATATATCTGTAGATATTCATAAAATGGGTCTGGATATAAAAAAGAGAAGATATGCCTGCTAGTAAATTCAATTGGGATGGGATGCCAAGGCAAACCAAACCAAACCAAGTGAGGCAGATGAGATAAAATATGCATTTTCACACGCCTTCTCTTATTTTCATCCTGTAACATCTCAACTTGCTGTAGCTACCTTTCAGCGTTTTACTTAACATAGGATAACATAATAAATAACATAATACTGCACTACACGTACTACAGCTCATCACATCAACAATCATGTTGCCGCTCACAGGTGTATCAACATCAGCATTAGCATACAAATAATGTCATATACAACAGAATATTGGTAAACAGATTGTTCGGGCAATTATGTTAATTTATTCCGATGCATAAACACTTTCAATAGCATAAAATCTATCAGTTTATGTACATAATTAATAGTTGTTCCCAAATGCCCCGAGTGTTACACTTTATTTGGTCTCCTGCGTCTTGTGAGCATATGTTCATTGTGTATTCCTGTATTGCATCGTATCTGTTTCATTTTCATTTTGGTGAGAAATGTTTTTACCTACTGGTGCCCTATGGTTATTATTATTATATATTGCAAAGGATTAGGAAACTGATGTATATATTTATGTATTGTGTCAGAAAAGATATTTATGTCCACACACACTGTATACATGTGCTATGCTATAAGTACCTAAACCTAAACGTATAACAAAGCAAAATAATTTGAACAAAAACTTTCTGTGACAAAGTAATAGGAACAGGAATTAAAACGTGAAAGAACATTTTTTCCTAATGTTTTCCCTAATCTTGTCTTGTACTTACAAATGACACAAGACTACGAGTTGGGCCTAAGAGAACTGTCAGTTTCCTATGAATACATACCAAAGTCGAGTAATAGGGAATGAATAACCTAACAGAAAAGCCAAAGCTAAGCAAGGCAAGGAACGTATTGTTGGTTTTCTGTGTATTGAATGAGAATGAGGAATAGAGAGGAGCAAAAGCAAGGCAAAGCGAAGTTGACGTTCTTTCGCACTTTGTTCTATTCATTTCCTTGGAGTGGAAAAGTCCTTTTCATGGATGCCATGTACCTCAAATGGAGACAGATTCTTTTGTATGCGAAGCAAAGGCAAGGGAATGCAATGCAATGCTGAATTTTCTGTCAAAAGATTGACTTTTCCCATAAGTTTAAGAGGGAGACCCATTTTTCACATCAAAAACTTGGCCAACTCTCAAAAATAAAATAGCAGGCAGAAAGTGTTTCGGTTTTCTGTATTTTTCTTATGTCCTTTTCTCTTGTTCAGTGTTCTCTTCTGTTCTGTCTTCTATAAAACTCGATTTGATTGTAAATCCGTGTTTAAATTTGCAATTAAAATAATCCCTCGTCTTCCATGCATTCCTACATAATATTATGCACACTATGACTAAACTACATGGTAACATAAGATACTAAGTAGCATTACAAAGCCTAACTTGTGGGGTCTCAATCTCAAATCTCAACTGTGTGTATGTAGATGTAATTTCTATCTAAGAACTATCTCATTAGTCTTTGCTTTATAACCTATCTCGGAGAATTTAGGCTTAAGAAGAAAAGAAACTACACTATTTATTAAGAAACATCATCCAGCTTAACTTTAGAGCTAAACTTTAGCATTATATTCCTCTGTGTTCTGCTACTTTAAGTTATATTTATGTTTCTTGTTACAGATTTGAGCAAAAAGTCCATAATAAGTAGAGCTACATGAGTTAACTTTAACTCAGGCTAGAACAAGTACTATTTCCTCAAACTGAGATTGCATTAACTAAGAAAGGGACACAAAAACTCCATGCAGAACACTTCTTTCGTCAGCCAGAATCTAAAAGTAGTAAAAAATGTCAAACTCAAATGAAAATTATGGAGTTGCTTTAGTACTTATGTATGTGTATAGTAGGATTTAGTTTTCTTGGCTCCTTAATTGTAGCGACGCGAGCGAAGCAAGGGAATGAGTTAGAATTTGGAGCTGTTGAGAAATATTCCATGTCAAGTTTGGTCTGCCGTCAACTCAACTCAACTCACTAAAGTTTTCCTTTGCTGCTATGTTATACTATTTTAATAGTTGGTTGGATTAATTTAATAACTCTGTAAAGCATGGACTAAATAAGGCGTAATTGTAGCTCATTTTGTCCTAACAGAAATTAGAAAAGTTAAGACTAATAAATGAAGAGCTCGTATAACATTCCACTCCAGGCCAATCCTGCACCATCTACATACAAGGTACATATTAAGCAAGTCATGCCATTCCATGCCATGACATGCCATACAATTCCAGGACAACAAGACAGGCCAGGCCAAGCCAGACCATCAGTTTAATTGTAGGCTCAGCTTAAGCTCAACTATTTTGCAAAGTCAATGTGGCCGTGTCAAGACAGACTGTGTGGTTGGGTTTGGTTTGGATTCTGGTCGCTCGGTAGCTGTCTGTCTGTCTTGCAAAGGAATAATTACCCTTTATGCCTTATGCGTGAATATGACAGCCCACGTTAAACGCTGAACACAATGAAACCACCTACTACAAAATGTACAAGTGGAAATTCGTCTTTGATTTTAGTAGTTGCTTAACTTAAGTTAACAGTTGGTAGGTAGTATAGTATAGGGAGGCTTGCCTTTTACATAGCTTGGCTTGACAGTTTAGAATTTTAGTTCCTTTTGTATGAACTTACGTACATACATACATACTTACATAACATAGGTAGGCTTGGCAAAGCAATAAAGGCACATGCATAATTCTGATTCAACAGCAATGTAAAACACAACACGAGACGAGAGGTAATTTGAGAAAATATCATTTTATGAAAGGGAGAAAGAGCGAGACGCATGTTTCATGCTTTTTACTAGTGGAATTCATTGCTTTTATAATATGGGAAGCTACTTTATGCACAGTAAACGGTAAAATGTTTCTAGTTGCTCAAGCTATATAGCCAGCATTAGCAATGCATGGTTGCAGCCTGACACGATATGGCGACTAGAGAATCTATATGGAGGGTTACACGGGTATTTATTTATGCATACGAATGTTCCTACAAAACAGAACGCGGTAGACATAGACGTAGACGTCCGTAAGTTCCGGCTAAACATATTCTACTACTTTTAGTACAATAAGAGTAGAACGCACTAGTCAACTCAAGTTTAATCTTCTGACAAGGACTGGCTTGGTCTGGCTTGGGCTTGGTGACTTAAGTTTAAGTTCAGTTCAGCCGAGTCCCGTAAAACTCAAGATATCTAGTAAATTGTTTTATTTTGCTTATAATACAAGAAGGTATATGCTAACTAACAACTTTAACAAACTATTTTACTAACTCTCTAGAAACGTTATTTAGCATTGGATAGAGTTTTGGTTCTTGCTGAATATGTATACTTAGACATTTCGTTTGTTTGTTGCTTTGCATTGCTTAGCTTTGTTTTACTCGGTGAAAAACACTAAATGGTTAGGTAATTAACGCAGTCGTAAATTCTCTGTTAAATGAATTCAACTCCCCCCATTTCATGTAGTCTGGGCTTTATGATGAACGAGGAAATATTACTGTTTCATTACTCTATTGTTTGAATTTTTGGGGCACTTTTTGGTGAAATTATGGAAATCATTGTCTTCACTCTTGCCGAGTTGAGAAACTCGTATTCTCCTCATAAATCACATTAATATCAAGATATGAGCTAAAAGAAGCTTAAGCGCTTTTGTTTTTTCTAATGAAGAGAGCAAGAGAGAGAGAGAGAGAGAGAGGGAAGGGAGAATGCATAACAGAACCAGAACAACTGCCTTCGCATTTCTATCCTTTTATCTTCCCTATCCTCTATCCCCAACTTTTTCGATAATTCTTCTACAGTTAAGAATAATTGCTACGAAGAAATACTAATGTACAAATATCTGCCGAAAGGGATAAGAAAAATAGAAAACATTTGAAAAAATTACGCTACTTGCAATAAAACGGAATGAGTTGCTTTGGGATATGAGCTGTAAGTGATGAGATGCGATGAGGATAAAGATGAGTCTCAGCCTCAGTTTTAATCTTCCTCGCTACACAACACAACAGAAATGCATTGCAAATAATGAGAGAAACAATTAGATCCTTTTCGGTCAATAGAAAGTTTCCATGCAAATAAATGGCTTTTATTTTGCTGCAATTTATAATTTGGCTTCGTCTCCATTACTTCATTTCTTTCAATTTCCCTATACAGATATACATATAATCCATATACAAATTCTCCCCTCCTCGTTCTCCTTGTCGCGTCCTCATAATCAATTCCTTTCAATTCAATAAAGCATTAAAGTACCATACCAAACTGCTACCTACATCCTACACTATACAGAATACACAATTGCTTGATATATGAATATAAAGCTAAAAGTATTCTTGGAGTTAACAGCTACAAAGCTGTGTTTAATGTAGTCAGTCAATACAATCCTATTGAAGTCAATAGAGTATTAGGGAAAAAGAAGGGAGAACCTTGCAATAGAACTAACTAATACATACCTACATATACAGTTAACATACAAATCCATTCTGAAGCTAACAAACTTGGTTGTAACTAAGCTCCCTTATAAATACTCCATTAGTTCTAATAAGATCCTCATTTTTCTATCGAATTTAAGCATGGCATCGCTTCGACTTCAATTTAACTCCTTTGTGAATTACTGTTAACTTTATACGAGTAGCATACTGTATTGTACTGTACATGTAAAATGTACACTAGAGCTTATGTATGTATGTAGTGCACGGGAGGCACTTACAATTAATCTTCTATAAGTACAATGCAATCGAACACGGACACATTCTAATTGTACTAACAAATTTAAACAGAACGAAGCTAAATCTCTAATATTCTCATTTGCGTGCACTTACTGTACGTGTATCATTTCAGAGGATATAACAGCAAGGCTTCTGTTCTGGTTGTGACTATATTAATTATTTAAACGAGCCTTCTCTTATTATTACGCCTTTTCTGATAACTCTTCTAATGCTTAACACAGGTAGAATGGAGAATACATAATGTTTACAGAGCGCTGATACTAATAGGACGAGTTAGGGTGTCGAGTTGTCTATGAATGTGTAACTACGATACGACAACGACACTATTAGGGATTATCAGTTTATATGTACTTCTCTACATAACACTAAACACTAATGAACATTGAACATTATGTATGTAGATAGGATAGTGCCTTGAGTTTGAGTAAGAGTAACAAGCAAAGTGGCGAAATGGTAAACACATATTTATTATAGAGGTCCATTAAACATTCTATTGCGTTGGGAGAATGAATAAGGAAGGATGAGACGATGTTGGTTAGCTAATGTCTTATGGTGACGCTAACGAAGTCGTGTCTCTAGTTCAGTTTGAACTAATGTGGAGCATTGTGTTGATTATGAGGATTGATTATTGATTAGTTAATGGAAATGTTTTTCCGAGTCATTCCCCTCTTATTTACTTTCCCCTGCTGAGACACAAATTGCTACACAATGATTCCCAAATATCTTACCAAGGCATTTCACTTACCCAGACTAAACCAACAGCCACAACCACAACAACAAGGTAGTGAGCTATCCTAATATCAATTCATCTTACTGATACTTATCGTATTTATAGAGCTTAAGTTAGTTTAGTTAGTTTAGTTGGCCCAGTCTACTTACCCAATGTTGTATAATCTCTTGGTATAATAAATAGAATAGTTAGTCCAAATCTGAGGAGAAGAGATATTATGGAGAAGACTCGTTGTTGCTTGCTTAGTAAGTGAATGAATCTCAATTCACTTAAGTTAAGCACACCTACGTAAAGTCAAATCAATTCAAATCCAATCCATGTAGTCAAATCAAGTCAACATACAAAACTCACAATCAGTTCAGTGGAGCCAGAACAGGAGGGTTCAGCAACAAGACCTATCTTTTCTCGCTCCTCTTCCCATCTATTTGTTCTCCTGGCATGCTAATCCATGTAATGTGGAGGCATCCTAGCCTAACTTACTTTATCCTTATCACATCAACAATGATTTTCAAAATTTTTCAATGCCCATATATGAGACATCATGCTAAGTCCTGTAAGGACATACATCTAATCATTCTAGTAATACTCGTACTAATGCTACAAATTACAAAGTGTAACTTCGTGTAAGTACCACGGAATAGGAACCAAAATACACCAACACACAGCTTACTGTATTATTTTCATTATCCTATGATTTTTGTATTTGCATCTCAGATAACCAGAACCACGCTATACTCATTTCTATTGCAAATGCTACATAAATACCGATATTAATTTGTGTGCAAGCAGCAATTACCAGCAAAAATACTAAGAATTGTTACAAAGAAACTCTTGAAAATTATATTAAAATTGTTTTTCATCTAATAGAGTCTATTCAGATTTATTTGCAGTTTCCAATTAATTGTTTTCTATTGCTCCTAGTAGATTAGTTTTTAGAGAAAAGTTTGTGTTAAGTAGGAATTTCGGTAAATTACTTCCCCATGAAAAATGTCTCGAAGTTTTGGGCAAAAATTCATTGATTTATCTTATCAATTTCTTATTGATTAGTCCATGTCATTTTCCCACGATGTTATTATGAAATGTTAAAACTCCTGAGGAGTCCCAGGCTTATCAAATATTTACTTGTAAGGAATTATGTTTACTCGCGTTAGTGTGTGACTTGATTATAACTGATTTGATTAGTGTGCGCGTAGCGGACGCAAACGTGGCGGGTAGAATACGTCAGTAGGTTAACTGCGATTTGTAAATTAACTAGCACTATATGAGGTCCTCATGTAGCAATCTATCTATCTATACCACATAAGAATAATTATTATATTATGCTACACAAAATTGCTGTGCGTTTGTTTCCATGATCCTTCATAATACAATATTATGTTGGTCTGCATTTTTGATTTATATTGTGCTTGCCCTCTTTACTAATGACAAAATGAACATTGGTAATATAAATGAATAATATACAATAAAGCGATAAGATTTGTGTGTTCAATACATAGTTTTGGGGTAAAATCGATATCGGAGGGCCTAATTTATTTACTATACATACGAAAGAGATACCATATCATTTTCGTTGAAAATCATTTAAATATTTTCTTATGACCGCAATGCAGACAAACAGACACCACCATAACACAATCACAATCACACTGTTAGGAACACATTGGAAGTATGTATTTGCAAAAGATAACGCAACAGTATGCCTGATACAATAGTACATAGGTAAATAATACTTAAAGTAAGTAAATAGTATCTCGTATTTTTGTGTTGCCTGTTGCAAAAGAAAAGTGAGCTACGGGTGTATGGAAGTATAGCAGGCACCTTTTAAGTTTTTATCGGAGAAGGTACCCTGACAGTGATAAGATAAGTTAAACATAATGGGAGTATGATTACAAGTGTATTCTTTATCATGCCGTGATTGATTATCCATGTATTCCTATTGTAATCACGATCATTTGCATTTTTGATGAGTCAGTGAAAACCCGGGATAGAGAAACGTTTAGTCCATGTATGTATAACATCCATGTAACAATAAGTTCTTTTATTATACACCTATATCTACTCCTTCATATGTACTACCCAACCTTATGCTGTCCTGCACCTATGTAGGTGATACCCACTACTTCTTTATATTATTATTAAATGAGCAAGCCCATTATAGCAAGTAAGCCTGTTTGGAATGAAAACTTTCTACTATTAAATATTTACAATTTACAATGCGTTCGATTCACATTCAGCTTAACTCCCACATGACTGCTAATCTAATGTATGGATTTATATTTACAAACACCTAAATCCTCCAGTTTAAACTAGTAAAGCCTTTCAGTGTTCTTTTATTTGTCTTGCATTCTCATTTTCATTTCCGAGTCATCTAACACTGATGTACACATGTATCTACATTAAAGCAAGGAGTATTATGATGTTCCTTTGTATGTTAGGTTGTAATGCATTATGGTTTCATACTCTATTCATTATTCGTCAACTCACATCACATCTGACTTTATTTGATGAACAATAGCTATAATTCCAGTCCAGATGCCCCTATCGTATAATATTTATTAGATAATGAATAGATCTCGCACTTAAACTAAAACCTTTAGTTTGAAAATATCCTTTGGTGGATGTCACCCTGTCACTTGAGTAGGATTTTCTGAGTAATACAATACATAATGCAATAAAGATGAATCCAGTGGGATGTTGTAATAAAATCCATAAATAGGAAGATATGTCAGGGCAGAGCAGAGGGTCCGTGTTAAAAGCATTGGAGATGTGATTAAATAGGGGGCATTTATTTGATTTTAATGCATGATCCGACTGTGAATTAAACAGCCTTACTAGAATCATACATACACAAAGTGTAGCATGCGATGACCATTAGAAAAGGAACTAGACTAAAGTTTCCATGTACAGATGAATCTTCTCTGCATACAAAGATTTATTTGCTCCTTTTAATAAGTACCTACTTACTACTTACCTGACGAGAGTTGCCTTGCAGAGGCCTGACGTGATTCCAGTCCACTTATAATCGCTACACATTAAATTCTACATAAACTAAATCGAGTTAAATGTTTAAGGATAGTTCGAACAGTCTCACTCATTTAGGTAACTATTAACTTAAGCAATCTAAATTACATAGAGAAAAACATGCATAACATAGAATAATGTGTAGGTACGTATAGAAGGTAATAAATGAGTGCAGTGCTCTCGTATTGAAGATAGCTAGCTCATTTCATTGCTCATGGCGAGGCATCCAACTGCTAAAACAGTTTAATTTTTTTTCAATCCGAGAAATAATCCACCAGAAAGAAAAGGCAAGCAGTTAAGAAGAACTAACGCAAGAAGAAGCAGAGCAAGAGGCTAAGACATGTAATAGCAATGGCAAAGGAGTAGAAAATAAGGCAGGCAGAGGCACACCGCAATCCACATACTCGCAAGATACACGAAACATGAGTTAGTTGAACCTGTAATTACTGAAATCCAACCTGACATATTGATAATAAAGATGAGCTCGAACAAGAAGCCTTGCATGTTAAGATCCTTCCAGAACATGTGTCTAAAATCATATCGATACATGCATCTTAAATATTTGTGTGCACACAAACGATTTTTTATTCGAAAGACAAACAGAGAAGAGAAGGAGATTCAATTCAAATTCAAACTCAACCAAAGAAATACATCCAACATCCTAGTACAATAGGACATGCATAGGTAAATATGTAGACACCATAGCATATACAGATACAATAGTAGAAAAGTGATATCCTCTATTATGTTATACCACATGTAAATTGTAAATCATCGAACAGAACATTTAATATTGTGTAGACATTTAACTAATAGTACCTTAGCTACATAATAAACATAGCTACAGATATTGTTCAATGATAATGCTTGCTTGTACCATAGCCATAGCTGTATTATATTTCTTTACCGCAAGGAGCTCGATAAAATGATGAATGTCATTCATGGAAGCATAAATTCTGTCGAACAAACATTTTCAATGTTCAACAACGTAAATAAATGTGATACGATATCCAAGCCTAGTGTAGTACAGATATTGAAGTGCAGAGACTATGTTAAAACTCAAGTAAATCCAAATGGAAGTAAAAAATGCGTTTACTATTAAATACACACGAAAAGAGTATGCATTATACATGCATGAGTTGTTTTAAGCATATAATCATAATGCATAATGTATGTATTTATACATGAGTATTACTTTCTGTTAATGTATGTAATATCCGATATGCTAAGTAATTCCCCCATTTTAACATTCTATCCTTTACCGACAGGCTTTTTCACTTACGTTCATACATAGCACACATAGTGTGTTGCTGTTGTGTACAATAATTATTGTTTTCATTTAGCTTCTTAACTTTTACAAGGATATTATACATTATTCTTCACTTTGTATTATGTAATAGATATCCCGTGGCAATTTATGTAATGGACATAAGACATAATGTATAGTTTCCTCAGATTTGTCCTTTTTTGAAGGATAAATGGAAAAATGTAGTCAATGTAGTTAATGTCTATTCGTCTTTTCATTAGAGTGTGAAAGTTAATATTTTGGAGAAAAAGGTTGAATGGTTTTGGTTGGTTTGGTTCCCTTGTCTTTATAGTACTAGGACTGGGTTTGTGTTATGTTGTCTGTCGTAAGTCGATCAGTGTATCAATGTATCAATGTTTTCCTTCATTCTGTACAGATATGGATTATGTAAGTCTGATGTTGTGGGTTATGTAGACAGAAAAAGATAGATGTGGAAAAGTGAGACTGGAAGAAAGCTAAGTAGTAAAATATCGTATCGTATCCGATCCTTAAGTAAGTATCTATGTTGGTTTGGTATGTTTTCTTGGTTGGGATGGGACACATTAGGCCCTTTTCTACTTATGTTATGTTATGTTATTCTACATTCATATCATACACAGTTACATACGTATTGCACAAGAGAAGACAAGACAAAGTTCGAAGTCAAAGTCAAGTCAAGTCAACTAAATAAGTATAAGATTCCATGTCTGGGGTAATGGTGAGACTTGTTGATGTAGGGATAAGGGCTGGCCAACTGAGGGATGAAATGAGTAAAGGAGGATTAATAAATCACTCGCAGGCGCCAGAGCGGACACCGGAAACCTAAAGTCCCGGGTGACAACGTCGGCTCAGCTTCCTCACAGCTGGAAAAACTCAAGTGTGATCTGACTAGGCTCTGGATCCCCAACTTTCATTATATCTATAAAATGTATGACATGCCTAAGCCAAAACCAAGTCTCACATGGCTAAATTACTCACATACTCGTCCTAACCATTCTTACATTACAATACAATAAACTTAACTAAACTTACACATTGATACTAAGTATTACAAGAGAAGATACAATAGAGCATCTTTGTCTTCTCCGCATTATTTATATACTCTACTCTAAGATGAACTATCTGCAGATCAGTCACATTTACAGGAATATATTTCTATGCTTTGTATCCTTGTAATATTTACATCCATACATAAAGTGTCATATATGTAAATGTATCTCATACATCTTCTGTGCAGTATAATGACGAACAAGAGTTGTGTTTTTTTATCTTATGTCCTACTATTACAACACACTATATGTGATATGCGTGTATCTATCTATTATATATGATTTAGCATTATATTTAAGCATATGAAGGAAAATCACTGTACTCCTATAGTAATAAATACTACACGCGTCCGTTATACCATGTTATAATGTATTTGTGTGTTTATAAGTATTGTCTAGATGAGGAAAGGAAATATGCTTATGTAAGTATTACTTTTAAGTGACATTGTGTATGTAGATACATATGTAGGTTTAAGTTATGTAACGTAACTTCTCTGGAGAGAGTTAAAGTCTGAAGGAAAGGAAGCTAAGCCAAGTCAACTTAAGTCAACTTCAACTCTCAAATTGAGTGTCATTTGAAATTGGAGCTGTCTTGTCACTAACCATGCATTCTATTACATCCACCTAATTACTACACTAACACCATAGCATACCATGCCATGCCACACTAATGTAACACAAGAGAACAAGTATTACATCCTTTGTGCAAATAATGAGTGCTATGTGAAACTAACTGTCTTCCCTTTCTTTCTATCTATTTATCTATCTCTAGTCTACAATAGTCTAACTCTAAAACTAACGCTTACAATATAAATGTGAGTATGTATTTGTACGTGTCTTGTCTTGCCTATGTACCATTATGTAGTGGGGTGTAGTGTGGCTAGTTCTACAAGACTCATATCATTCCAATTCTCTAGTACTACTACAATATCACTATCTCCTTGTTATTGTTCATCTTTAAATACGCTAAACTCCGTCTTCAACACAAAACAGAGCTTCGGAGTTTATTTTATGGCTAGTAAATGATAAATAAGGTGCTTGGTTAATAGACATTAAAGTGAGCTCTTAAAACAAAACGAGTTTATTGATAGCAGACAAAGACAAAACAAAGCTAAACATTATCTATAATTTACCTACTATAGACAATAGACTTTTAATAGCTGGGATATTATAAATATTGTAGACAAGCCATGTTAAGGCAGGTAAATAAATGATACACAGACACAATACGGAAAAAGAAGTGAGATTTCCTAATAGTTGCTTGCTAACATAACGTTAGAAGACAATTCTGTTTCTGGTTAGTTAGTGATATCTTCTAAATAAGTAGATAAATAAAAAGGACAATTTAAGTCAAACCCTTAAGAAACAAAAGGAGACTTACTTAGCGTAAGGATTTTCCTAAGCATTGGTGTTGGTAGTTGGTGCTTAACTCAAGTATAGATAGATAAGTAAATAAATAGGTATTAACTTAAGTATGGATATATTTGGGAGAGGAGAAAAGCTATGGGATATTTATGTATAGACGGGCAGACTTGACTTGAGACAGGGAACTAAGACAAGGGAACAGGCAGACCAAACCAAGCCAGGACTAATAAAAAAGGAACACGAGAGTAAGACAAGTGAAGTGAAGATTCGACTGAAAGAGAGACTAGCTCGCTAGACAGTTAAATCAGTTGATGGACTCAAATGGACTCCATTTTGTCACCGAAAGGGGAAGATCAACTGCTAATGCTGACATTATTTTTCATGAGAATTCTTTTGTCTTTTAGTTGTCTTCCTTGTCATGTCGTGCCTATAAACCTGAGTTTGACAGGGCGATAGGTTCCTTTTCTTTATTTGATGATGCTTCGTTTGTCATGCCATAGCATAAGCTAAGCATTCGCTTTCGTACATACTTAGTGATCACACTATGCAGGAAAGTCCAGTCCAGGCCAGTTTCCAGTTTACTCCAGCATACTATAAGGACGCGACATAAGAAGAGTTTCCTTCCCAAGATGTTCTTTCACATCAGTTGAGCTGACGGACTGGACTCTGACTTGAGTTGACTAGGACTAGGACGGGCTCCTTTTTCTTTACGGACTTATGTGCCACGGTTTGACATAATGGCGCCTTAATGAAATCAGTTGTGTGATCATCATTGTCTGCCATCCAGCAATATATTCTATAAGTGCTCTATAATCCGGTTTTCGGATCGGTGAGCCAAACCATTCCAAGCCACACCAAATGTAAACTCAACTCAACTCAACTAACACCAAAACCAAAAGAGTGTATTGTAATTGTAGCCCTCTGGGTAAGTAGGTAAGTAGTTCCCTTCATAATATTTAATTCGTATAAGCGTGCAAGGTAATGAAACATTAAAGAAACAAGATACATAAATATAGTATAGGAAGGTATATTAAAGTACGATGAGTGGATTTCGATTGGATTGAATTTGATTCGACTGGACTAGACTAGGCTTAACTGGACTCTGTCTTTTCCTGCTTAGCTCAGCAGACATAATTTTAAAGTTTAGTTACCTATATACCTACATAATATAGTTTGTTTGGTTTTGTTTCGGCTTGACTTGTTAAGTAGTTAGGTATCTACTTAACTGCATTGTATTTATGTGTAGGCTTGTATAGGTTGTATTATTAAATAATCATATGGATTATACTGATGTGTGGTTTGGTTACATTAGATTTACACTTGAAACAATTCAAGTTAACGCTATGAGCAATAATTCTGTTGAGGAATAAGTAGTACATTGGAAAGCACTAGAGTTTGAATTGTGGAGAATTTTAATAGATATTCCGTATTGTATTCAGAATAATTATAGTGTAATAGTGGCATGTGCATCGAGGAATCAACATCAACATCAACATGAAGCAAGTCTTCTTTAGTCAAGTGCGTGGCGCCGTCCATGGATGGTGACAAGCCTGGAAGAGTATAGGTATATATGATACCTGTTAAAGAGTCGAATTTCTCTAGGTGGGACAATCAGGCGCCTCTCGGAGTCAAATGTCAAGACATTCTTGGGACGTTAATTGGTCTGCTCAATCATTTCCTAATAGGGGGTGGAGGAACACCAGCCATTCTCTTAACTATACTCAACTTTTATACTGCTCCATTATCCTCTCCGAAACTTACCTCTTTATGGCCTCGTAAACTACATTTACACTTCACAATTTCACTAATACTCTGTCCTTCCACGCTCTCCGAGTACTTACATAAGTATAACAACTATAGGGACTTATGCCTCCCTTCTATATACTATGTCTCTGTCTCTAGCTTAAAATAATACACTTATTCTGTACAAGTCTTGGAAACGATTTGTTATTTTGGCTGATTGAAGGAAAATGCGTAAAACAGTCTCGCCTACGTATTAATGTGTGAGTTAAATACATATTGGTTCAAACTACACAATAATATATGGCAAAATGGGACCGAAAACGAATTTTACATAAATGTATTGATTCCCTCTGTCAAAATAATGAGTAGTTCTTTAAATTAGCTCTCCCTCTTTCTGTATACAACATAAATCTGCTAGAAAATTCATGGCCTGACTATACATAGTTAAAGGGTAGCTTATTTACTGGGATTGGGAAGTGGCGTAGCTTTCTTGTCTAACTACATATAACTATTCACATTCATTTCGTACTTATCACCTTAAACGAACGTGTAAAGTACTGACTCTAATTTCTCTTCGAATCTCTATGTTTCTACACTCTGTGCACAAAAACTCAGAGAAATTTAGGTAGCAAATATACTGGCTTCTGGATGCACTATAAATGTAGTACCTATTTACGTTGTTAATTTACATGCTAATTGTTACCAGTTGGAAAACTGCAACTCGACATGTTTTACTTTTCTCTGACTTGGAGCTGATAACCACTACTAGGGAGAATGTAGTACGTACACTAGAGATTGTGATAACACTTAATTGCTTTCTAACATTTTCAGAGTTGAGCTAATCGTAAGCAGACTATACAATAACTAAGCACCTAAATAAAGTCTACTAGGTAGAAACATTGCATTATCCGTGGTACATTGTAACATAAAACTGTAATACATATTTATTGTTACTTACATGACATAGAGTAGAACAAAACTGGGCACTTTATTTTACTTTACTTTATACAGTATACTAGTTGAGAATTGTATCAATAAGTCGCTTATGTAGGCATTTACTTATAAGTAAGTATCACATAGCATGGGTGGTTATTGATAGCATGTTAGTTAGCAATGTACTACAACGAACTAACAATAAATGAAGTGAACAATACAATAAGAGTCAATGCTATCTTTATTTACGAGTTGCTAACCATTTAGTTTGCGTACATGCATATTATGTCATAATCCATGCATGTTTAGGGACCATAAGCATTCACTCTCATTATTCATTGCCCATTACATATATCAATCAGGAGCTCAACCTCTAGAGTCGAATGTAATGATAGAGAATAATATTATTACTCTGCTACAATAAAACAGGCAATGTAATATTCAGTTTAAAAGTTTGAAAATGAATCATCTTAAATATTTAGTGTTTAGTAAGAAAGGAAAAATGAGAAAATAACTAAAAGAAAACTCACCTCTGACTCTGGCTTTAATTCTTTAGAGTGTCTTTGCCATAATAATAATGGAAATTGCAAGTTGAAGAGTTAAACTGAACATTGAAGCAATAAGCAAACCAAACCAGCTATTACGCTTACGATTTACAATTCATTCTTTTTATTTTACATTGTATTCTATTACATTTAATAGTAAGTATATTGTTTGTGTACTCACCGAAATGTGGTTTAAGATCGTACAGGTACAGGTAAAGTAAGTGCCTTTCTATATGGTACTAAAGAATTATGCATTAGAATTATTATTATTATTATTGGTTCTTCCTGCCCCTTTCCTATTATTCCTATATGCTACGAAGTAAGGGAGCTATAGAGAAAGCCACACCAAAAACCTAACAATTTATTAAGTATTTAACTGTGTCAGGGCAAGCCAAAGCCAAGTCCCGAAAGGAATTACAGGGTATAGAAACTACAATGTAATATATAATATTCTTAATAATGTCGGCTATCGCATTTATGTGTATAATGTAATGTCCCACATATACTTTCTTACTTACCTTTAAAGGAGGATGGGTTATAAGTACATAAACTACAGTAGTGGTGAGGTTAGATGAAAAATTAAAAGGTAAAACATAACGTAATCCATAAAATTATACTAGAGATGTGTTACGGGGGAATTCCAGGCCAGTCCTAAAGCCAGACCAGACCAGACCAGACCACGTCCACGATATACATTCATAACATAATAATCATATGCAATGTCAAAATAAGTTGAGCACTTATTGCTTTGCTTACCCTCCTTAGCACCGTAAACAGATCTTAAAAACGACTTGAGTGGAGTGAGACGAGTGTTGTGTTTATCTGACTGATTGTGAGCAGATAACGTTAAGACGGTGAGCCAAACACATCACAAGAGATGAGATGAGATCCTAGTCAAGTTAACTCGACTCAAGTCAAGTCAAGCAACTGAACATTAAATGTAATGGAATGGAGGCAATAAGAATAAGACAAGAGAAGGATTCAGCATTGTCTTCAACATTATAATAATAAAATAAATATCAAAGAATGTATTTACTAGTAGTATTCATGTTTTATACGAGTAATAAGTAATACGTAGACTTACATACATACATACCATACTAATAATAATAACACAATATAATATTCTTATGTACTGTAAGTAGTAATATAGTACATAACGTATTTATGTAAATATGTCACAGACGCAAAGTGCCATTAGACACCTCTCCCATTTGTGACACCTTTTGTTATTTAAGGAAAGCTGAGAATTTTCAATTGTTAGAGATACTTCAGGTTCCTGGTGTGTAAAGAATCTTTGTACATAATTTCTGTTTTAAAAATATACTTACTAATGTGTCTCAAAATTCCCATTGTTCAATTTTTGAATTTAAAAAATATTTTTGGGATTAATTAGTATATTACTTATTTAATTGTATGCGCATCACATTTAAAATCAGCAAAGTGATACTGTACAATTAAAAATCTCCCAATAGCTCGCTTTCGGTAAAAACTGAAATCGGGAGTTCATTCTTATATGCAGAGGCACGTTTTCCAGAGCCGGAGTGCCTACGACATATACATACAAGCATATAATGGTAAAAATGAAACGCTAAAGCCCATAAGCACATGTATGCATAATAATATGCAATGTTTGTGGTCTTGGTATGTATGTACGGTGTGCGTACTATAAGATCTATAACTCTTCGTTGAATAGTCCTCATAATATTAGTTGTTTTGTTTGGGACGGCAGCCAAAAGGAGAGGAAGGCGAAGTGCAAAGCCTGAGCGAACGAGTAAGAATACAATAAAAAACAGAGAGAAAAGTATAAAATGAGGGAGATTAGTATGCATATGAGTGAGTGCTAATAACCATGTAAGTAACTCATAGAGAATTGGACCATTACTGTTTATGTTCAAGTGTTAAATGAGAAGGGTCATTTGGGTGGTCAACTATCATCAACATGATTCTTCTCTCCTCAGCTTTTTATGGCGGCTCCGCGCGGCCACAAACGATATCCTCCTCTGACTCCTACCACCAGTCCGACGTCTTTTATGCCTATCAAAATGCTAATGCCTTCAACTCTGTGTTAAAAACAGTGTAACATTTAACTATCTACTCTTTTTACTCATTCGACATAACATAACAAAACACAACCAATGTCAGTCCTATTGCAATTAATATCGTAAATGAAACTACCAATCTACACTTGCCGTATTATCCCTAATGAATTCTGGCATTCAACCTGATTATGATGTTGGTATAGCTTTTATAGATCAATTAGTTAATTTAATTAATTTAACAAATGTTTTCTCCGATAACAAGATTGACAGAGTTAAAACCTATTTTTTGATTGCAAGATAAAAAACTGTTGATTTTTAACATAATTATCAATACTTAATCCCGATATAACATTTCAATGTTAAATATAATTTTCAAATAAAAAAGGAATTTTATAATTCTGACATGTAAACCAGGTCAGTGAATTCTGCAGCTCAATTTGCACAAAAAAACATTTATTTCAGTGCGACTATGCATACAACTGCGTTAATTTATGTAAAAGAGCGTTTGTATTACATATTGCAACATACAACTGCATTTACATAGTTGTCGCATATTATTTATTATTGCAGCATGATTAACATATTTATTTTTCTTTGGCTTTTAAAAAGTTTATATTGCATGTCTCAATTATTAAGGAATTTACGGTGTACTGTATATTGTTCACTGCCTACAAACTAATATCCTTCATATTTTAAAAGTATTTTTCTTCATGCATATATTAAATATTAATATATAGTTAGGTACGTTATAAGACATACATTGAACATAAGAGTGCTTCCAACAATTTGTTAAATTATGACTTTTTCGGCTATTCGTTGGCAATACATAGCGTAGCGCAATGCATATATAGGTAAGCAAATGTACTTAAAATGAGCTTAGCATATGAAAAACATAACACCAAAGGTAAACCCCATGTCGTACCGGTAACATCTAGATTACCAGAAGAGGGTTAAAGAAAAGGGATAAGCCTTTAATTTTTCGTTAAGCTGTTTGGGTTGGAGTGCCTTTTTCAATTCTAATTGTTGAAGCCATCGGCTAGAAAATGTTCCATGTTGCCGGTCATTTCTGTATACATTGGCAATATTGACTGAGTGTGTAAAGTTTAACGTTACATTATGTGAGCATGTCATTGTTCATGTAAATTAAATAGTGTAATGTCAATAAACAAGTAGTTGAGCGTATTATGTGCATGTTTTTCTATGATGTATTTTTCATGCAGCAACAGTAAATAATATATATAAAGTTAATTTTCAGCAGTTTTCAATAAATACGTAACATCATATCAATATAATTATCAATTCTACTATTAATTAAGAATAAAATATTTTTACTTGCTATACATACACGTTTTGCTTGTTTACTTGATATAATACAAATACAACTACAGATTACAATCTATAGGCTACGGATAAAATTAAACCACAGAAAAATACGATTTCTTCATAATATAATATTACATATACTATTATATGTACAAATAATACAGAAAGAGCTAAACTACCACTAAAAGGATAGCTACATAATATTACGTAGCAATGATATAAACTAAATAATTACTATAAACTATTTCCCTACTAAAGTTCCCTGAAAAACATTATTACATTAAAAAATCTTAAATATATAAAATGGCTACTGAAAAGAATTGAATAGTTGATAGCTTATTTCTATTGCATGCATGTAAATGTATATACCGCATTCAAAATATTAATTATTATCTTACCTCTTATCAAACTTATGTATGTCTTTCATGTTCTGTTATTATTTTATTCATGAATATTTTACTGACTTAAAGTTTTTACATAGTATTGGTTTACAGTCCAATCCATTCCATTTTCAAGTTCAAATACAGATAGGTACTGTAAGTGTAGGTACCATAATATAATATATTGAATACATA
>JAQFYC010000983.1:0-42032 GCA_034694165.1 Tomocerus mixtus | reverse complement strand
AATCTAAAATGGCAATAAAAACCATTAACGGCAAAGAATATTTTAGAATCACAGAATTGTAAATGGACGGAATTCAGTTGCGTCTGAGAATATTATGCAATTTCAGAGGGACTAAAAAGAAACCCAGAAGCCGAAGAGTATCAACATACTTACTAGATATAAGATGGGATTTCAACTTTCAAATTTCAATGGCACTGCTGGTTAGTATAGAATTGTATTGGGAAACTGATCAGAAAATCCTTTAAATGTTGATGGAGTATTTCTGTCGTATGAATACGAATGCTAGTGCATATTGTAAATCATATTTCCTTAGAAAAAATGCTAGCGTATAGAATTATATAACTTTTAGGTTGTCTGCCCCACTCTAGTATTCCTGGCTTTGGCTTTTCTGTCTTGTCTTAGGTTTCCATTTCTTTGTTTCTGAATCTCTTTGAATAGTAGGAAGCTCAAAAGATGAACAGAATGGAAGAGGTGATACTACAGACTTCTGTTACAGAAAATGTAGTTAGTAGTTACATAGAAAAGATAGAAAGAATAGTGAAAGACGGAAAAGGAAGGGTTGTGTATAGATTATAATACCTTCTCTATACTAAATGAGCAAGCTGCAGAAAAAACTCACTCACACACATTAACACAGCGCAAACGGAATTGTAAGTAACAGAACAGAAGAGTTGAACTTGCTGGGTGGATTGCATACAGAGAAAGGGAAATAAAAAACTCGGAAAATGTTTGAAATTTAATCCCTGAATGTCATGTTTTGTCACAACTTTTTGTTCATCTCCAACATTAAGCACTCGCACTCACCAGCACAATCCTCCAGTCAAACCAAAGTATAGCAAACCAACCACAGTTAGTCACTAGAGACTTTTTTATAACACTACAGCAGATCCCTCTTAACAAAATTCATTTTTATACTCATCTTCTATTCTATGGCTTGAGAGCTACCATTTTACCAATACAAACCAAGCTATTTATTTTACTTCCACTGATTTCCGTACATCTTTCATATATTTCTTTATATTTCCTTATCTTTTATAATATAAAAATTAATTAAAATCTTTAGGTATTTCCCATTTTTGCGATAAAATCATTTTATGGAGTACTGTACTATGAATATAGCAAATGGGAAGTGAAAATGTCGTGTAATAAAATAAATATACCGAACAGGACTCTAAAATATATTTCGGAGCAGACTTCAGAACTGCATTCTTCTGTTGTCCATCTTTTATTCTCTTTTTGAAAAGTGTTTTACTCCATTTACTTGTGCATATCGTTTCCATGCTCTTGCATTCATGGTTATACTACAGATGTATTCTAAACTCATCTTTGCCCTTCTTTGGGCATACTTTTATTCTACAGATACTACAGACTACTGACAATGACTGCGATACTATTCTCTTTACTCTGACTGTCTCTGTTTTTTCCAAATGTATTGAACATTACTTATATTATGTACATTTAATCTTATATAAAAATATATTATGCGTCCGTATGGACAGAATATAAAGGAGTGAGTAGAAATGGAAGCGGGTAACTTTTAGTTAGGTAGGTAACTAATACGGGTGAATCCGATACACAATGCACAATACTAAATAACTCAAAATATAGATCCACGTTTTACTTTAAAGGGATCATCTGCTCTTCTTCTGCCCACATGTAATCTAATCATACACATTACATAAACCCTATTATCCTTTCCATTTCCATACTAACTAACTAATATTATATTACACTATGTATAGTGCATTTGCATGTATTTTCTTTAAAGTTGAGTATTAAACCCTTACAACAACGCAACAATATAAATAAGGGCAAATATACTACATGGTATATAGTATATGGTGACCACGCCAATTTTGTTTAACAGTTGTTAGATACATCAATATTTTCACAATGTAAGTGTATAGTATGTACATATAGCAATTCTACAGGTATTTTATTTTCAAATTGCAAACCGCCACTTTTTATTTTTTTAAATAATCTGATTTATAAAGATAGGTTTTCTGCAGAGATTATTCTGGACGTGGAGTCTAGAAATACTTTATAATTTAGAGTCTATTATCCAGAAAGAATTTTCTAGACTTTGCAAGGTCGAAGAATTTAATGATGTAGATAAGCCAAAAAGGCACGGGGGAGGATTACGGTGAATTTTTCAATGCTACTATAAAGATGAACACCTTGGTAATTTTTTTCTCTTTCCTGTCCTGTCAAACTGCATTTTTTAATTTTCAAAGGTAACTTAACGGTAAGTTACGTAATGTGGCTGCTGAAGATTTTATTGTAGCTATTTGTATTGAAGTAGCCATGCAAGTAGTATGCTAATACGTGGGCCTCGACAAGGTTGTGTTTTTTAGTCTATTTGTCGATCAGAAACAGTATCTGGAATGTCAGCACTAATTGGCGTTAATTTGCTTTGCAAATTGAGGTAGGGTATTAAAAATATATTTCCAAGTAGTTTAGCATACGATGGGAGGGATAATATTTCTCTTATCATAAGTTTAACAATAGCATTGAACATTTTCTAGGAAAATCTAATTGGGCACCTTAGGATTTTTTTTAATGTGCCACTATTTACTGTAATGTAACTATTTTTTCTATTATTTTCTATTATACAATTCCAGATATTCAATAACTATATAAATATTAATGCATTGTAAGGGCACGTTTTTAAAAAAATTCATGGACAATTTAATAGACATTTATCTTCGCTTATTTCAAAACTGTCACAATCCGAAATGTAGATTACTTAGTCTAAGATAAATTGTTAGAGGTACATGATTTTGGCATTGAAAATTTTCGACTTGTAATTTATATTTAGTGTAGGTACAGATTCAAATTGGTTTGTCCTAAATTTATGTATCTTTACGTATGCATAGCTATGAAATGATAATCTATATAGCTATACACATAAATATACAGAATGAAGTGAAGCGAAAGCCAGGCCAGGCCAGGCCAGCCAACTCAAAAATGTAATAGACAATGTAGAATCTCCGTATCTACTACATTGAGGAGATGAGAATTCTAATGAATGTACGTATGTATATACGTGGCATCCTCTTTTCAATAAAAATAGAGAAAGGGTTGAGTCGTCTTACTTAGTCGACCGTCCTTGGCCCAATTTCTGACTACTTTCAGCTTCAGCTGATCACAAGAAGCTCTTCCAACTAAAAAACAACCACGGAGACCAACATTTGTTTTGTGATCCTCTATCTACTAATAAAAGCTAACCAAAATCTCTTTTACTTACTTTTATTCCACAAGAAAGACGCACTACACAACACACAGCTTACTTAACTTAGCGGCTTCTCTTGGCTTCCCTTGGCTAACATGAATCTTTATGTATCTTTAACTTCTCTATGTACATAAGGATACAAATAAATATATCTTTCCATTCCACATAATATATTCCCCTCCATTAGAAATTTAACGTGGTCATTTTTCACATAAGTGTAGCTATACGCATGGAATACGGCAAAGTTTGCATTAAGTCAAGCCAAGACGGAACACTATCATTTCCGCCCCCTCTTTTACTTGTAGGTATTCATATAATATGTAATTACACTCAGCAGCTACCTACTTAACTACACTTTTATATTCTAAATAACAGCCCATCTGAAATACTGAACATATATCCACGAGAAATGATCTTTCCTTGCGTATAGACAGTAGAAAGTGTTCGAATTTGAAACTGGCATCAGCTACTTGCTGATTTGTCAAGGTAAGAAGCACCAAAACGGTTTTTGGCAAACATTTCCTATGCGTAAGGACCTTCCTGCTCTTTTCTGCCATGCCAGTCAGTATGTCTCTGTCTACTAAAAATATAGTAGCTACTGTATCTGTACGTACATATGTCTTACAAGTCTTGATACCACTTTATTACCCTTTCCTATAAGAAATATTTTAATACCACTTTTATTGCATTGCATGCAAGCTCTTGTAAAAATACATGGAATTTAACTTATTGCAGCTACATCCTAATGAACATTTTTTAAATCCGAGGGATAAGGATGAACCTTATAAACCCTAAAACCCAATATAATTAACAATACACTAATTTTGCACTATGAACACCACTGCATGAGAAATGTAAGTTTTGTAGGCAGGTTTTGTATCTCTGCTTTTACGCGGAATCGTAAGTAGATACCTCCACAGATATTTTCTTGCCAATTTCAACGCTGAGTAGTTGAAACTTAAACTAATCTAAATTACAAGGCTTATCAAATATTTCTACTCCTTTAAATTACAAAGGATGCGCATTAGTAGTTAAATTGTTTGCTAGACAAAGTTCCAACAACTCCTTGCGCAATTAATACCTCATTACTGTGTCTTTTAACAGTAAGTAAACTTGCATGAATGTTTTTAGTGTAAAAATTCTCATCTTCAATCTTTCATTTGCATTTATATTACTAAATGGAAATATTTCGGTTTTCTTTAGATAGTACAAAACATGTATAAATTTATTGTGGACACTATTTTGCAAACGATGGAAACTATGACGTTTGCTAATGAAATTGAATATTAGGTAAGTTACCCCGGGATATTTTAAACAATATCTGATGATTTTAAAAGGGAAATTGACATCACTCATCACTGAAGTGCCCTAGGGGGTCTGAATAATTAGCGGAAACGCCCACCGAGTTTTCTGTATCCGTCGAGAGTCATTTTACCTAAAGCTTTCTCTTGGAAAGATTCAACTTAATTTACTTGTTCTGCTGTAATATTCCAAGTTGGAATTTCCAACTAAATAATAATAAGTAGTATTTCTCCTCATGTTTGACTTTCACTCACACAAAAGATCTCTCGCTGCGAAAGCAAAAGCACCATCATCAATACTGTCTCAGAAGAAAAGCCAATGAATCCTGACTCGAGTCACTGAACACAAAAAGACAATTTTTTGCATAACCTTGTTTCTTTTGGGTTAGAAAACTTGCTTTATATTTAAGTGTTACGTAAACAAATCGTGTCTGTTATACTTTTCACCACTTTTTTTTATCTTAATACTTTCTTTGATAGTACATTACATACGTATGTTGTTAATTGCATTAGGATGTTGACTTAAATACACAAATTGCCATTTCTTACACATGTCGGAGACTTCTTGATAATTTTTATCGCAGAAGAATCTACTAAACCCACATGTCTGCAAACTTAAGCAAAAAAATTGCATAATAGTACCTTGTTGATATTACTCAAAAGAAAGTCTCATTCAATGCAAAAATTGTAGAACTAGATATCTAATCTAATTATATTATTTAAGAAAGATATTACTTTAGTATGCATATCAGTGTGTTTCTGTATACAATTGTAATTATACCATCCCTTATTAAGATATTTCTTTATAGGCAGGTTAAGTTCAACGTTTACAGTTTAAAAATGTCATTGAACATTCTGAAAGGGAATTCGGTTCACGGACATTTAAAATAAGGAAAATATAACCAAGTAAAGACTCCAGGGTTAATTGAATGTTTTTCATACACTCTTACAACAACAAGCTATTCAATTTCCAATACAAATTACATCACAACTTCTGTTTCCATTGTTCAACAAAGAGCAAACTTTTTCATTCTGACATTTGTACGAGCACATCAATGATTTATAGAAATGTGACTAACTTCAACTAAATAACTAAAGTATGCACCTAAATATTTGATTAATTTCAAGAATTTCTCCATAGCAGGTAGGAAATTGATCACGGAAATGGCAAATGGCAAACGAATGATCTTTCCTGTGGTACCTATAGCCTTGGTAATGAATTAGCAGAAATTTTAGTTGTCTCAGTTTGAAAGGAGACATGAACTATTACAGAAGAATATACATAATGAGTTCTAGTTGAAGTTGTATTTGTACTAATAGCAGTTTTGAGAAGAAGAAGAAAAAGGCGAAAAGGAAGCCATTAGAAATCCAGGCAAAGGCAAGCCAACGACGGAGGAAAAACATATGCAAAGTTATTTGCAAGTTCATTGAAACTTTGAGTGTGTGTCTATTCATTTTTTGGATTTTACTTCGTCTTCTGTTTCCTATACGTCTAAGGCTAACACCTATGTAAGCCATATTATTCTATTTTGGTAAGAACTAATTCTCAAACATTCGTAAACAACAGTCTCCTGTTTTTGCTGGATTGGATATTCAATAGTTTAGTATATAGTCATAAACTTTGGTATATACTTTCCTACGTAAATGTAGATACTAAATAACTTGTACGTTTACAAAGCGGAAAGTAAAATATTCTGTAATATATTATTTATAAAAACACGGATTTATGCCCATACATAAAAATTGACATTGAACTTGAAAAAGGTAAACTTGTAAATGTAGGAATGGATGCCCTCTTGACTTTGACTTTCCCTATTCACAGCCAGCCGCGCACTATCTCTACATAAAGATATTTCAGCAAAAGCAAATAAAATAAAAGTTTCTGCATGTCTACAAATACTACTCATTATTTTACATTGACAAATTGGCAAATTGCTCATAAATGCTGTTGCGAATTTTGACTTTCAAGAGACAGGGACACAAATATATTTGCACTTGAAAATTTGCATGGGAAAAATGCGGAGGATTTTTATAGGTGAAGGAATTGTCTTAAGGATTGTTAAAAATTTTATCTGTGGAATGAATGCCATGCTTTTACATGGTTCTGACATTGCGGAACATCTCACTATCAGGCTTCAGACTCTCAAGCAATTTCAGCGAAACGACCAAGAAAATTTCCAGTTAGACATCATTTACATTTCAACTAAACACTTGAAATTGCCGGAAGAATCTGCATAGCTATTTGCAAACGGAGAAGCATAATAATTATACTTACATACTTAAATACTCTTATATCATTAGGGATAACGCAGTATTTACATTATAAGTACTACTACTATAGTACATACAGATGCAGGGCAACTTTGGCATAATGCAATGTAGCAAAATAAGTATGTATACCACATTTAAAATTAACCTTCCTTCTAATTCCCCTGTGAACCATTCTATTGGCAACTGTACTGTACTGCTTTATGTACTATATCAGTTTAAAGACGGACTTGCAAACAATACAATTGTATTGTACTGATATGCAAACCTATGTACGTTGTTTGTATTGTGCAGAAATGTATTTATGTATGTATGTATAGACGGAAAGCAAGGTTGTTACGTACGTTTAAGAAATAATCTTCAAGATTTTACTGGAGAGACAGAACGACTGTAGTTGTATTTGTATAACTATTCCTGAACTGAACTTCAATTCAGTGGAGCAGTAAACAGAACCAGCTACATAAATATAATTCACTTAACTCCTCTAAACTAGCTTAATCTCTTTTAGTACACATGCAGAGAACTTTCCGCTATTTCCACTAGCTAAAACTATTTTCTTCATAGCACCACAATAGTAGTAGCTGTAGTTTCTGTATATATTAGAGCAGAACAAATTTTCTTATAACCTTCTTACGTTAGCTACATTTCATTCCAAGTTTATCGTCTCATTTGTAATGTGTTTTCACCCGGAAGTTCCCTCCCTTACATCTTCAACATTCAAACATTCAGCATTCTCTCTAAAATTAGATCTTTGTTTAAATATAACTCAAGATATGACGCTTTCTGTGTATAAACACCCAATCCTAAATAAGTAGGTAGTAGGTAGGCCAAACCAAACCTAGCCAATACATATATATATGTACTATAGCCAAAATACGCAGGAATTTACCTCTATCTGATGTGACGCTATCGCTATCTCTATCTCTTTCCAATTATTTATAATAATTAATCATCAACTAATTAAAAATCATTTGATTTAGTATACTGGCAGAATTGTTTGAAAAATAGTTGCCAATTTTAGTTGTGGGCGAAATCAATTTATTATGTTTCTTTTACAATTTACACGGAGGTGTTTTTTTGTTACACATAAATTATATGCATAGGAAATCAAACACGTAAGCTGAACAAAAGAGAAGTACAACAACAGCCACTCGTTTTTTCAGAATAAAGGAAAACAAACAAAGAACTATCTGCATATATGTACATACTTATGTAGATAACAATTTGAAAATATAGTACAAAGGAGTTCCTATGCGTATATTGTTTACATAATATTATGTGCATTATATTTGTAGTCCTTATATTATGAGTGTGTACTGTCCACTTAAAATCCTTTGAGTATATTTAGCATTTCTTTGACAGGCATAGAAACACTAATAACGAGAAGAACTGTAAGCTAATGCAATGGGTAAAGTAAAAGTAAGCAAGCAATATGCAAATATTTAGCGTTTGCTTACTTACTGTTGTTAGCTGACACTTTACTAATACTTCCCTGACGGAAAATAGTTATAAGATCTCATATTGTAAGGTGTGGATAAAAATGCTATACATTTTTTCACTCATAATCTTATATGAAACAGAATTTTTTATACCCAACCCGTTAAAAATGGTATCCCATCCGAACCCGCCGATGAAAATTCTCATTTTCATTCCCGACCTGATGAAAATAAACGAGTTTGCGTTTATCTCTTCAGGTTTAGACTGGTACCAAAGCGGTGGTACCAAATTGGTATCAATCAAAAGTTCTGGTAACGAGCTTTCAAAAAATAATAATTTCGAAAATGTAGAAAAAAGAAAATTGTGTTTTTTGAAAGCTTATTAACAGAGCCGTCGATTAATTTCAATTTGGTACCAAGTTTAAGGGGATAAAAAAAATTCTAAACCTACACGCAAAATTGTTTACTGTACCTACCAACCGGCCGCCACTCGATAAAAATTCTTAAACAAACATCTTTTGAATGTTTTACTTGAATTCTTATAAGAAATGTTTAATTTCGCTGTTAAGTATCCTATAAGAATTATATATGTTATATGTGAGTTCTTGAAAAGTTAGCAAAATCATTTCCAATATCTTACAAATATTTTGCAAGTTCTCTGTAAGTTCTTATAAGAAACATGTATATGTATAAGTGGCCCGTTATCACATCATTTCTGATAATACAGGCTTCCGTAAGGGTTTATAATACGTACATACGCGTTTACTTGTAGCTATTGAATGAAGTGTTTGATTAAGTGAGTAAATGTCAAAGTTGCAATTTTATCTCAACAAACATCAATGGCAACCTTGAATGTGACCTCAGATCTCATAGTTTACTCCAGTTCATATTATCTATTGTAAACACACATAGAACATAACTGATTGTACAAATATTGCAAAAAGAAAATTATTTAATAAACTTTTCCTGCTATTACTCAAAACATAATATTTATAAGGATGTTTATTGATTATTTGGCTATGAAGTTTTACATAGACGAAAGTAAACATGTACGTATTAATTGCCAATACTAAACTTTCAAATTCCTGTTAATGTTTCTCAATAATTATATTTGAGCTTCCTTGAACATTTTAAATAAAAATTATGTATATCTTTAATTCAGAGCGATTTAAAATACATTTGAATGCTTCAGTTACATTAAACGCATTCTTGAGTTGAGCACATTTGTCCAACAAGATTAATTACATCGTAGTCCTGTTTTTTTAATCCAATGTTATCTCAAACTCGCATAAATTATTCGGCAATAGAAAACCCATTATTAGACTAGATAAGCTTCCAACTAAAGTAGGAACTACTGTATACACATATCAAGAGCAGGGCAACCTTCGCTTTATTTTTATTTCGGAGCGGAAACCGGGCTGGGCTAATCCTAACTAAATAACAAGAAGAAATGCAAACCAGAACGACAATCTTTATAACGCCCATTCATGTTGATTGACTTAAGTATGTGATGTGACTGAATTAGAATTTTTAATTGCAGTTCTCCTATTTCAATATTTTTCAATTTTATTTATAAAAATAGTTCCTAATTACGAATTTCTCTGATTTTTTCAAGTTTTTAATAATACTTAAGTCATCCTACATAAATTGCACGTTTGCATCTTTGTCTGCGGATACAAAAATATTTTCCGCAACTCTGCCAAGTAAAAATAGTGAAAAATAGACTATGTATTGCGTATCTCTAGATATGTAACTGCGACCGAGAAGATTGCAAAGAAAACAGGAAGACGGGAAAAACTTGTTAAAACACAGAAAACAGTTTCCTTCGTTGTTTTTCTAAATTTTAACTGTTAATGTATAAAAAATTGCATTTGCGTGTTGTTTACTTATTAAACTTTTGTTTTTAATGTCTGCCATGCAGTATTTTGCGTTTACTGTTCAATTCCTTCGCCTATTATGACACACTTGGGCCAAACGAAGGTAAATGTGGAATGAACTGTGTCTAAACTAAAATCCCATAGACTATAAATTTCTACATAACTCAGGTACATGCATATCAGTTACAATTATAAATCAAGTTCAATTTCACTCACGATACCTACTTACTTAACTTACTGAATGGTGAAACAACTTTATCCTTGTAAATCTCAAATCAATAAAGTAATTTCCTCATCCTGGCATATTTTTACATGTTTTCGAAAGACTAACTTAAGTATGAGTTATGAACTGCATGTACTACAGATATAGGAAGAATAAAAGCAGAAAAATGTTCTTTTCATCATCAGTCTCTTCCTACAGATATAATCTGAAAAGGCATTTAACTTTGATTTAAACATATGTGCAGTCACTCACTCATTTTTTGAGTATTTAAAAAGTCAGACAGATGTTTCCTTTCTCTCTCGATTGATGTTTGATCCAAAAAGTTCTTTTTCCGAGTTGGCTGGCTTGGCTTGGCACATTAAATCATCACACAGCAACTCACTCAACGCAGCGACTCAACATTCTCAATTCAAAGTTTCAAAGGCAACATTCTTATACAGATATATACTTATTATACATTTATATACAATATTAAGAAATTTGTGTACTGTATTTGCAGTTGCAAGATTTTAGCATGACTGAGTGACTTACTTAGTTTGGCATTGCCTTCCTTTGCCTTGGCTCTATGTCAAGTTCATAAAATGAGGAAACACTCAAGGAAGAAATGGATATCCTTTCAATTTACTTACTTACTTACTATGTAGCTACAGAATCCTGTCATCATTTATTCAGCAACTCTTCAAAATACATTCACATCCGCTTTTCAATATCCTAACATTTCCTGCACTAATAAATATCCTCTAGTGACGCAATCAATCACAATTATAAGTATATACGAATATTTAATTCCCCATTCTCAAGTTGATTGCTATATGCTACAATAGCAATTAATTTAATTGAAGTAAAATAAAGTGTCTCTATATATATTAAGTAATAATTAATGAGTATTTTCAGTAGTTGCACAGAAAAACAATTTGGAGTTTGAAGTGCTGCTCGATGATATAAATGACAGTTTGCTCTACTTACGTAGTTATTTAAAATAAAATGGTCAGAGTTTACATATATCTACTACCTACAACCTACGTCTATCTATTTGTAATTGGTAAATAAATAAGTTAAGTGTTTATTCTGTGCAGTGACATGACACGACACAGAATTTACTACATACTTACAAATAGCTACATAGTATTAATATATATTTTAAAGTACTTAACATAAGTATATAAATAAAGCGAGGACACATTTATATACTTGTACATATAGTAAGTATGTGTAGTACATGGGAAATAGATTTAGGAAAAGGGGATGAGACGCTGAGAACGACAACGACAAGTTGGCACTTTCCCGCTTATTCTATTTTTAATGTCGCCAAGTGAAACTGAAGTATTTAGTAAGGGAAGATCAAAAGCCAACTATTTAATCAAAAACAAAGGAACGCCATTCTCATTCCGTCAACTTCTTTGTCAACGAACAGGAGATTCACGTAACGTACACTATACTACATACGTATACGCGTATCTTTGGCTGAACTGAATTGGTGTCAACTCAACATGATATCCTTCCTCCTAAGTAATACTCTTACTACCTACTACCTACATAGTGAGACAAGACAAAGACAAGACAACAAGAAATGGGAAATGTATTTTGTGTACAACAGACAAATCTGTCTCTCCTGTTAATTGTATTTCGTCTCTATACTCATATATTTATAAGGAAATTGTATAAATATATAAATGTATGCGTATTAGACAGTAGACCAACTTATATTTAGCTAATGAGATTGCAGACAATAAACTATCTGTAGAATACATTCTTGCTCATATTTAAATACATACTGCTTCTATCACTATCTATGCATGTATTACAGATATACAAGTACAAGTACAGCCATACGTAAATAAGCAAATAGAGAATAGTTTCGACGTAACGTAGTAGAACACAAGGAATAAACGCGTAGTAGTATTTATATTTAGTACAGAAATAGGAAATTAAGGATTTAGTGATCCACTCTTAAAAAATAGCTGGTAGAGATGGTGATGGGAGTTCAAACAGTCAATCGGGAACAGGAAATGGGATAACTTTCCTTGTTTTTCCTTCATTCACCAAATACCTTGTAAGTCTTTGGCAAACTATTCAAAGGTTGACGTTGAGCATACTTGGGTCCCTCACTCGTAACTAAAAAACTAACAATTCCGAGAAAGTAAATAGTCCTTTAAACCCTTCCTTCATACATTCCTTTATACCAAGTAGGCAATTATTTTCTAAATCTTGGAAATTTAACTCTTCCGTATAAATTTTGGAAAAGAAATATTTTTTCAGCGTACTGAATAAAATTAGTAAATTCCCTGAATGCCGTATCACCCCTGTCTATACATTTATGCATAAATATAAATCTCCCTGAGATTCCCAGAATCTTTATGAAAATGTTATTTCCTCCTTAGTTTCTTACTTTCCTTGAAGAGAAGAAAACTTTTCTTTATTACAAATGGCTTAGGTAATACTTACAAAATAGATAGGTAGATAATAGGGACGAAATCCATTCAAGTCAGTTTCCAACTGGATGCTTCTTATCATTAAGACTAAATATTTCTGTATTGTATTATTGCTCCGAGCATTATTATTAAAGATGACTTTGTTCCCCAAGTTATTCTACATAAATAAGTACAGAGGGATTCATGCAGAGCGGAAGCATATAAGTAAATACTGTAAATATTGAAGCCCAAAGATACAGAAGATCTTTCTTATGTCGTAGAAACTTAGTTGTTTCCTTAATGACAAAATCCTAGCTTTTTTACTAAAAGTTGCTCACATTCACATTCACATCCCATCACGATGAAGGAAGGTGAACTGAATTGAATATATCCGGCCGGCTGTTTCTGTTTCCAACTTCCAGACTAAGTTCCAACTTCCAACTTCCAACTCATTCCTATTATAGAAAGCAGCACGTCTGTCCTGTCGACATGGCATGACATCCCTGGTCTGGTCTGGCCTGCTCTCCTCTCAAACTCAACGTCCACACCAGAATTCTCTATATTTATATTGCATCTATGCATGACATACTGATACTGATAGACATAATATATAGAGTATATATACATAAGATAAATAGTTATATAGTTCATATAGCTGTAATTTACGCACGAAGAAAACACTGAACAGAAGAGAAACAAACTGCTCCTCTATAGTTCTCTAACCTCAAGACCTTGAGAGTGAAAATAGAATTTGCCGACTGCCGACTGCTGGCTAACCTTCGACATATTCCAATGGAGAGAGAAGAGGAAAGCTTTTAACGGAATATCCTTCCTTCCCACCAACCCATTACGTTATAACAACTAACTAACTAACACAAACACTCTCACTATACTCATATTGTATACACAGGAGATATATGCGTTTGAGGTACATCATATTTATGCATGGTAGTACTACATATTAATGTATGTACATAATCTAGACCTTTCTATCAACAACTAACTAAAGTTACACCAACTACTATCAGTATAAATAAATACCTGCTATACATACATACTGATACATACATACAATTCAGGTTTGGATATCCTAATGCATAAATAACTAATAAATATTTATACAAAATGCTAAGAAGACTCGATCTTCATTTAATTTAACACATTCATACAAACATTAAAGACATTTATGTGATGCATATTATTATGCAAATTCAGATGGAATATATCTGCAATTGAGTGCATGACATAAAAAATTGTGACAAAAATTATGTATTTTTTATGACTTTTTCTACATAAGTAGGTATATGCAACATCTTTGGGTGTATTACTATTACTATGTATGGGAATATAAGATTTTCTATTGTATTTTTACTATTGTAGTTTATAAATTAGCATAGAAACCCTAAGGATTTATACATAACTTGCCTTATATGTACTATAGTACAAAAGGAGTCAATAGAATTTAGAAGTTGTGGTGAAAGGAAGAAAACGGTATGTGCTTCACAAATGCATAATGGATATCAGTTCATGTACAATATGTTTGGATCTACTATACTATAGTATGTAAAAGTACAAAAGGAAATGGTAAGATACGTAAGGAAATAATGGAAAGCTCTTTGTTGATAGAGAAAACAGATAAAACTGTTGAGTGCCATGCTTGCTTCTCTTCTGTTACATTTCAGGTTTATTTTAGTTGCGTTGGAGTTGAGGATGTGGAGTAAGTGGAACCGAAATGCATATAAGACGTTATAACATGTATCACATGTATAGAGGATGATAGCAGTTTTCAATGTTCTACATTCAGGCAAACGGATATAAATGTAGAGGAAGGAAATCAATACAATAACACTTTCCTTTACACTCTTTCTCTTTTATTACTCATACTAAGTAACTATATGTAACATACTTATGTACATACATCTTTGTATTATAAGTATATAAAGGTACATAAATATGTGCATGATATATTTATATGTATATATTTATGTAGACTGTAGACTACTTTCCCCTGTGAGCCTTTCAATCCCATCTTTAGCCTTGACTTTCCCTTTATCTTTAGTTAGTGGAATATAGCGCACACCTCAATAAGATCCCAAGTGTGTATTGAATTGACTAACTAAGGACACGTACAAACGTACGTATTTCTATTGCCACCAGCCTTTCTCAAACTTTAGCTCTGGAATCTTTTCCTTATTAAAAAAAAAATTATTAAGAAAGGAGGAACGCTCTGGACAAAAATCTTAAGCGACTAAAATAAAATTCCAAGGTTTGATAAACGCTGATTCCATTCATACACCTTCCTTCGTATATTCTTACAAAAATGTGCATTTACTCACCAAGTGTGCTACAGTTACATGCTACTGCTACACATAGCAGTTTACTTTTACTTTAACGTACGTAGGCCTCGTCGGAATTTTATCCCAGATTATAGAGATAGACATTGACAGGTAGCTGAATGAACTGACTTGAATACAAAAACTCAAAGCCAGAATGTATGACGTGGGGCTATAGAATTTTAAATGGATTCTCATTGAGCCTCAGGCGGAATATAATCAAATTTCAGTTCTTACTATTATTATATTACGAAGAATTTACTTCTAGGTAGTATAAGTAACATAAGATAGTACGTAAATAC
Source organism: Tomocerus mixtus (assembly GCA_034694165.1). NCBI lineage: Eukaryota > Metazoa > Arthropoda > Collembola > Entomobryomorpha > Tomoceridae > Tomocerus > Tomocerus mixtus. The sequence continues at coordinate 26,649 of JAQFYC010000983.1, read as the reverse complement.
CTAAAGTGAGAAAATATATTAATACACGGTGAAAGCATTTATATTTATATTACAATTTTATACCGACTTAAGTTAACTTACGTTCGCTTCTGTTTCTATTATAAGTAGGTGCATTCCTATGTAGGGAGAAAGCATAGAAAATGGTGTGAGGGAAAGTCTTAACATTGTATTGATATCTCTAACTTGTCTGTGAAAGTTTTTTTCCTTTCTTTTGCTTTAACTATAAACTGAAGCTACTGGCTTTTTTGCTTTCAGCCCTATTCTATGCATTCTACCTACTTACAACTTATGATCAAGTACTCAAGGCTTATATTTTCAATTTTTTGTTCCTTTGTCTTGATTTTCCGCTTCTGAATTCTACTTTCTCCATTTAGCTAAATGGAGCTAAATGGAGAAAGTAGAAATTTTGTTTTGTTACACAATTAGGCAAAATAAAATATTTTATTTCCATTCTCTAATGGTCATTTGTTACTTTTTGATTTTGTGGCTCATTTATCTGCATCATTTGATTAATTTGTCAAAAGAAAATGGTACCTGTAATTTCATATTTATGTAATGCAATAACTAAACCACAATGACAAAACCAGAAGCCTTGTTAAAATCATTTGTTTCACCATTAAAAGGAGTAAAATAACCTTTAACTTGTTCAGAGCTGAATATTAAATATTAAATAGATATTTTGCTTAAACATGTAGAAGCGGACAACGATCTAATTCAGGGACAAACAAGGCAGGGGAGTGAAGTTCCAATCCAATTGAGTGACAAGAGGATTGATTTAGGTGTTGGTTTAACAAAACCACACAACCGTCCCAGCCACCATTGTATCATTCAAGGGCAGGAGGCAACGTCCGCAACGATATGAGGAGAAAGCAGAAATACAGATAATAATACACATCGGAACCTGCTTACATATATAACATAATGATGCCAAGAAAAAATGGACAAGGAAACGGAACACCTGAGTTTTTCCCATTCACACCTTCTATTCATTTCTACGAGCAATCCTTATCGGAATGATAAATTGTAGTCGCACATGCATTTTGCTAACGTGGAAACCAAACAGACAAAATGGAAGGTTATCGATTTATGTACAATATTAAAGCAGGAGCATTATTAGTAATAAATTGTTTTATTCTACACAAAGCTTTTTATTTAGCATGAAGGTTTGGCTTTTATTAAGCAAGGTACTTATGGATTTAAATGCAAATGTGACTTATACTCAATTCGCCATGTCTTTCTATTTATAAAAATTCATTTACTTGAAACAAATGGAAAAATTAGAATATTGAAATGGTTAATTTTTAAGTTTAACGTCGCTATGAATAAATAAATAATTGGCTTTAATTTAACAATATTAAAATAATACCGAGTTATCAGTTTAAGTTGGAGTTGAAGCATATTTACTAAATAAGATAAAAGATGCTGACCTTTCATTGAAGAGTTGTCAGGAGAGCCGACGCTTAACCCGGCGAGGTCAGCCTGTCCTAAGACATTGTTCCCATTTGATCCCAAGCCATTGTCGTTGACATTTCGATGTTGGCTTCCATCCATTCCTTGCCCTTGACTCATTGGGGCTGCCAATTTCTCTGTAAATTCAAAAGATTGCTTAATATTCCTCTAAATTTGAATAAAACATGAAAATTTTAACTGATAATTAAGTGCAATTAGCAAATTTGTTGCCATTATCGATGTGTGTGCAATTGCAATTAGCATTAAATATTATTTTCCAGTTTCAATTAATAAGCACTACATTATTCCGAGTTGTAAAGCATGGAAAAGAAAAGACGCAGGTAGAGAATATTTGCGAAGAAGATGAAAAGAAATATCTAAATATAGCCAGTAATTTGAAATAAATATGTTGTATAACTTTGTATTGGGGATTGATATTGGAGAATGCTGAAGATGGCATAATAATGACGCTTGCGATGTGAAGAAATGTAATACATAAGCTTAGAAAGGACGATTATGAAGATCATTAGATATAATAGAGGTTCGTCGTAACGTATGTAAATAAATACTTTTCAGCAAATGTCGGTGGGTTGTATAATAACATAAATACATAGATTATCGTCAAAATACACAAGTAAAGTGCTCTTTATACAATAGGGTTCTGGTAATAAGGAATTTTTCTATAAGTATGAGTTACTTGTAAAACAGTCTAGTCTCTGAAAACAAAAATGGATATAAAAAATGCTAGCTTTTGAAAGAAAAAAACACTATGTGGAATATTTTGTCAATTTACTCTTTATGAAGGTCCCTCATTATAAGCTTCCTTATAAAAAGAGAGAAGGTATTGTGCTATGTAAGGTAGCGTAATAAGTAAGGATTGTATTAATATCTATGTTATATTTGCATTATTGTAATACAGAATTCAGTTTATGCAATATTACCTAATGTAGCTTTGTTTTGTTTTTAAGCCTCACAAAATAATACAACGAAGCGACAAGAAATCTTTATATTACAATTGTATAACAATTGTTATATAAAGCACTGATCTGATATTTGGGAACTAAAGGGTTGTTAAAGGGTTACGCATGCACCTAGTTATTTTTTTAGAAAGAAGAATTGATACATTTGGTCACATAAGATGCTGCGCTAGTGAGTGCGTGCTATTTGTACGGGAGAATGTTTTATATTTCAATATGAGGAGTAAAGGAGGCGATGTATGTGTTGAAAATGCTATGCTATAGCTGGGGCTCATTAAATTGCACCCGGATCACCCACCTGGCTCGATTGTGATAGAATAGGTTAGGTTAGGTAAAAAACGCAAAGAGGGTGAGCAGGGTGAACCGGGTGCAAATTACAACATCCCGCTATAGCTACTTCAAAACCAGTATTCCATTTTTGTGAAATACATACACAGAAGTTGACATTGATACTATGGATTATTCTGCTTCTGGACTTTGTTCCACTGGACTGAACTTGAGAAAGGATCCTTTCCAGGAATTTCTTTTATTCAGATGGAGAATTCTTTTCAGGTTTTTAGAAATGGATGAAAAGATGGCGGGCATCCAGAAAATTCAGTTTTTAGAGAGAAACCCTAAAAATGTTTCCTCATTTTTTAAATCTATATTAAATATGTGAATTCTTAAGAAGATTTTTGGCTCAATTCAAGTTTAGATTCAAAAAAAATATTTTAATATAAGTAGGTTAAAATCAGCTATAGATTTTAACCTTAATTTTGCCATCTTTTAAGATAAATTGCACTTTCCCGAATTTTCTGAATACCTGTAGAGATTTTCGTTATGTATTCTTGGGAAGAAAGAAGGCAAGTCACCGTATTATTACTTGTGGTAGGACAAGAGTGAAAAAGTCCATAGAAAAAGAAATAATAGATATCTAGACCCTATATTTATAAGGAGAAAGGAAGGAAGATGCATCTGAGAAGAAAGCCAAGTAGGTAAGTAGAGCAAAGCAAGCCAACCAGCAGAAGACAAACAAAGCAGATTGAAATGGAAGGGTTCCTTGCTAAAGTTCTAATCAGATTTCATAGAGAAACTCAAAGCATAATAAAAAAAGATTGGGTTCCTTTCACCATAATATTTCGGATATTTAGTATATTATTAGGTACCTTACCTATACTACAATATTTTAAAGAGAGTTATGGAGAAAGTAAATCTATAAAATATATACTATAACGCATATCGTCCCAGTTTCCATTTCTTTCTATTCTCATCCAATGACAATAGACGTCAATCAGTCGCAATCCTATCCCTCTATTGTCATGTCGCCGAATTTAACATTTTTAGTAGAATTTTTAGAGGTGCATTAGCATTGCACTCACTAACACACTTTCTAACAATCCAATAATAATAATAAGGTATCGGAATAAAACCTTTCTCTCCTTTCACCACATATTTCCGTGTTAAACAGCACCACTTTCAGATTTTTCTATGAAACTTACTAACCAATATTTCTTTCATAGAAAAAAAAGCATACTGTACAATATTCATTTCTAAACTCTTTAGCACACGACTCAAACATATCTAAAAAAAATGTATTTAAAGAAAATTATACTCTTGTATGGAATTTTTGTACAATATATAGGTCACTTTAAAAATGGGATATGTTTTCTATTAGTTTTTGTGCTAGTACTGAGTACTGATATAGAAAGGAAATTCATTACATCGTGGGATGTCTAGGATTTGAGTTTATTTTTTAAACGTTCTTATTGTAAATAACATTCCATTTGAGACTTCAAAGAGTAACTTCTATAATTCTATTATTTCCACTCCCCTGGACACTTTTCTAACGTTTTTGAGACATACTTTATGTACCTACTACCTACTGAGAGACAAAAGCACTTCTTTGTGGTGTGGTGTGGTCTCGTCTGGCAACATAACAGGGCATATCTCAAATAAAACCATAAATACATACATACTAAACATGGTTAAGTATAGGAACAGACTTTAAGTCTCCTGTCTACTTCACTTAACTATAAAATTCAACAATAACGGAGGGAATGCTTTGTAGCATAAAGTACAAAGTAGAATGCAATGCACACCTACAAAGGAAAAGTGAGCCAATGGAGACCTATGTGAAGGCTATGTACATATAGTCGACATTAGTCAAGTCAAACTGAACTCTTTTTAAAAAGAGAGATATGTAGAGACTTGGACGAAGAAGGTTGGAATCACTGAAGCCGTGAAACCAGAGCATCAGAGCATATAGTTTCCTAAATGCATTCTTTGTCCATCCGTCCGTCCGTCCTCCACTCAAACTCATCTTCTTCTCCACACAAACAAAACTTTGTTGCTGAGACAATTTACTTTTCTTTGTTGTACTACCAAGTCCTTGAAACAGTTTTCCTTTCTTTTCCTTTCCACAGCCGCTTTGCCAAGCCGAGTCGAGCCAGCTAAAACTTTCACTTAGGTATGTAGGAAATGCAAGTACCAAGTCACCTTGCTTCGTTTTCTGGCTCAAGTCTTAAGCCCCTGTTAGAGTTTCACTTTCCTCCATGAGTGACGAGTGGAGGAAATCAAAAGTTGAAATATTTTAAATTTTGACTGTGTGAAGACGGAGGGAAATTAGGAACATGTCCATAATAATAATTGATAATTATATTAATTACAATTAATATTAATAATAATTATTATTATTGCCCAATTACCATGAAAACTGTCATTTCACGCGTCATTCTTGGAGAAAATTGACACGAAAGTGAAACTATAAATTGGGTTTTAGCTTTAACGTCATGCAAAGAAAATATCCCAATTCCTACTGAATATCTATTTGAGTTAAAATTAGATTAAGAACTCTCCCTCTGGATTTAGTATCCCTATACTTACATATATATGCAAATTTAAAAATTCTGTGCAAATAAATACCTCTTTCATTGAAGAGCATGGTAAACAACTTAAAGCATAAATTAATACATAAAATAATACCTCAATGTATCTGTAGCATTAAACAAATTAAATTTTTTGAAGATTTGAAAACTTGGCTACAAAAATTATTTACTCTGTAACAAGTATTTTGAGAGTTAATAAAATTTGTGAACGAATCGTTCAAGTATCGCTAACTAATGTAGGCAAGGCATGCTCACAGGAACATTTATGAGGCTACTTAGGTAAATACTTTAGAGAAAGAGTGAGAATAGAACTTAAAAGTGCTACCTATATACGTAAGTAGAGTAAAGCAACTAATAAGTAAGTAGCTGAATGGATCTGTCTCTGGATTTGGATAACTATACATAGTTCTCCTGCCTTTGTAAATAATGTGGAAAGGGCATTAGTAAGTATACTTGAGCATTGTTGGCATAAACTTATGTATAACTTAAGAAACACCTACAATGTATAAGAAAGGTATGTTAAGGATGAAATGGATGTGATCAGCTTAAGTAAAATAAAACCATTACATTACTATAGTACTAGTATGTGCATAGATAGTAAGTATTTTACTAAGTAACATACATTGTTGACTGGAGTGGATTGAAGTAGAGCACTTTTCTGTTCACATGAATCAGTAAGAACTAAAGTAAGAGTAAGAGAGTGAGTCGACAACGGGAAAGTGGAGTTGGCGAAGATTGACGAAGAAAGAGGAAAAGGGTTGAGATAGCCAGAGAATGCAATGCAATGGAGAAATGCGATAAGGGAAAGGAAGAAGTTGAGTTAAGTTGAAGACAAGACGAACTGGTTGACAAGGAACCTTGAAGAGCTCTTGTGAATTATGCACAGCAGAGTAGAGAAACAGGACAGACAGACTCTATCTCCTTCTTTCTCAGTTTAAAGATACGGAAATACTAGCAACCTACTATTATCTAGTAGTAGTCCTACTCATTCTATTATAGTATTCTGTAGTAAATATGTACGAATCTCTGTATATATGTCCCAGATAGCAAAAACTTACAATTCAAAAAAATCTCCCCAATTTAAAAAAGCCATATTTTCAACTTTTCTACACTATTTTACCGTTAACATAACTATAGAGTGCTGGTTACTCTAAATATAATGTAATTTTGGAGAAATTTGTCATATTATTGCAAAAAATTCATGGAATTTTACATCTTTAGCAATTGAAAATATGTTTCTGAAAACTTTTTTTAAATTAGGCACTCTTTTTGAAGAATTTTTTGACTACGACATTTTTACTGTGTTCTTTCCATAAAAGTATAATAGACTTCCACTATAAAAGATACTTGAACATATCTCGTAACGATATCTGTTAAATATTTACTTTATTATAGTTCAGTATATGGATGCTGAGAGGAGAGTAGACTGAGGAAGTGTGGTAAGAAGAATTGGGCTTATTTTAAGCATCTGCTATATTGAAGAGGAGGGAGAAGAGATACAAACGGTTGTTGTCGTGTCTCTTCTTGTCTTGACTGTCTCCAGGCAGCTTCACTTCAACTTCAACTTTCGTCAACAGCAGCTTTCTCCGTTTACTTACTTTTGCACAAAAGGACTTTCACTTACCTAACACAATGGAAATCAAAATAGCTCTAGCCCTTCCTCAAAAACCTTTCTCCCCAACCAACCCACTTACTCTACATTTCAATGCCATACTACTTACTATACTGAAAATAATATAGAAAAATGTTATACACGTATATTGCGTAATACTGCCTTTAGTAAACTCTAACTGTAATATATCTCTACGGGAGGAAAAGTCTCAATGGGGCTATATTTGTAAAGCACCACTTAGAATTCCTAGTTTTATTTTTCCTATCAATTATAACCTTCTTTGGCTATTTAGTGCAATAAAATTACATTTGTTCCTAATATATACAAGATCCTCTGTAGGCAATATATATTTAATTTTTATGTAGCTATTTTGCAATCTGTGTTAGCTTTGTTCTGAACTTGGTCTACATATTATCACAGTACAGTACAGTAGTTGCTACACTGAACAAATAAGTTGAGAAGAGAAACAAGGTCAAAGGCAAGACAGTGAGAAGAAGTTCATCCCGAAAATATATCTGCTGATTAATTGAGTACCCTCCAGTATTTGTAGATCAGAACTCAGACAATGTTTACAATGTCATTCCGTAACATGTCAGTAATTCAGTTTCCTTTACTCTTTATTTAAAACAAATAAACTTCCATGAATAAAAGTAAAAGTTTTTTATCAACTTCTAGAGTTTCTTTCATATTTTTAGTTAAAATGAATGGCAGTCTTTATGAAAAATGAGTAAAAATATATACAAATAGTATAGAATTTCAAAAACCAGATATTATTACTGATATTTGGAGATTATTTGAAGAATGAAAAGGAAAATACGTACGATATCGAGGATTTCGAAGGTCATTGTCAGGGCATGTCATTTGCTGTCATTGTTTGAAATACGAGATCTATGAAAGGATTTTTTTACAGGAACAATAGAATCCTATGTCTGCCTTTCCCCAGATAAGTTTTCTTCCAATGTTCAAGGTCCAAAGGAATTGTTAGGAGATTGGAGTAGAATTCAGTTCTACAGATATTTAGCTTTTCTTTGAAAATGGAAACTATATCTTTGATAGACAAATGTGCCTGCAGCTGCAGTTTTACTACAATGTCACGAAATCCTGAGCTTCCTTATTGCTTGATAAACTTTTATTTTTACTCCCTGTCAACTGCTTTGGCTTGAGAGTAAGAGAAAGAAAAAGAGCAAAAAAATGCTTCAATTGAAATGATAACTGGTATCTCGTGATATTTGATATAAATATTTTTTGCCATAATGACTTACTTTTCGATTTCATATTTACTGGCTCTTTTATTTATTCTACTCTCTTGTGCAAGCACATCATTTCCAGCTTTCCAGAATTAAATATAAGGCGATAAAGATTGTTTTGCTTTGTTTTGCTATATTTTTAAATCACACAATTGCTAAGGAGGAAATGGTAGATTTGCAAAAAATTAGATATCTAGATCTACCTAAATCATTATTTAGCAATAGACAGTTTAAGCATTCATACATTGTCTGTGTATGTATGTGAGAAAATATAAAACACTGAAAGTTACAAGTAAATTTTAAAAAACTGATAAAAAATGAAAGTTTTAAAAGTTCTAGTTCACTCTTAGGAAAGTAAAGGAGCAAAAAACCAAACTGAGAAGGACACACGACATTTTATTGGATTTTAACGTACCTTCCGGTGGAAAAAGAGCTCGAATAAAAGCCTCTGCAGGAGATTACAGTTCAAGTTACGTATTATTAGTACAGAAGAACGAAGGAGACAAAATATTCAGTTGATACATGAAACACAAAATAAATGTGAATGTGAGCATTGCTCTTCTGTCTTCCATTTTTGCATTGAAAATCGAAACAATTAATTAATTGAATATTTCTCTATAGATAGCAAGACTTTCTCAACTACTATGATTTGTTAAACACAAAGCTATGTAAATAAATGTATCTAAAATACCGTCGTAGCATAATTTGGCCATAAAAAATAATAATAATTAAATAAATTGCAGTTGTATCTACAAATACTAAAGTATTTAGTAAAGCTAGTAAGTATATTTAATAATTAGAGAAAGTAATTAAAATAATTTTAGTATTCAGTACGTAGAAAGGCAGGAAGGATATTTTTTGAGGAATAATCTGGCTTGGGATTTCTTACCGGCAAGCAATGGATTCGTAGCAGCGATATTAGTCTTTCCTCTTCCGCCGTTGGTCATTTGTCCCATTCCGTCCATATGTGGTTGACAGAGTTGGCTCTGAAGGATGGAGGTTTTTCTTTGTTGCTGTTGGTTTGCCAAACTCATGATGCCCCCGTTGGGGTCATCGATGTCCATGCCCATTATATTTTGTTTGATGCCATTGCCATTCTTCCTCTTGCGCTTGACGCCATGGGGGCCCAAAGCCCGCATCTCGTCCATCGAATTGTTATTGCTATTGTTGACATTATTATTCTGATGGAGAGGATGGAGCTGTTGTTGTTGTTGCTGTTGCTGCTGCTGCTGGTGCGAATGCATTTGCTGCTGCTGTTGCTGATGAATATTGTGGGCATTATGGTTCATATTATTGGCATTTTGATTGTTCTGATTGTTGTTTGAGTTTGGAGCATAGCCCATGAATTGTTGATGGTGAAGATTTTGTTGATGGGGCTGATTGTTGTTATTTCCGTAGTGGTTGTTCCCATTGGACTGATTGTTTGAGGGATTGTTCTCATCCACAAATCCATCGAGGATGGCGTCCAATTCAAAAGACGTGTCTGTCAATTGTTTGAACAGATCATCGTCATCATCATCAAGAGTGGACACGAGTCCGTTCAGATCAGCTTGTGACAACTGGGACAATGTGGGCAAGTCCATCGTCTCTGGGTTATTGTTCCCGTTGTTGTTGCTCCCGGAATTTGCTTGACTTGCTTGATGAAGGGAGTGTTGTTGTTGGGATTGTTGTTGCTGCTGCTGTTGTTGTTGTTGTTGTTGGTGATTTTGAAGAAGGTGGTGCTGTTGGCTGTTGTGATGATGCTCCATGGCCAACTGATTTAAAGTGAAAGCATTTCCAGAGCCGGGTCCAGGCCCGGGGCTCATGTTACTCATTGACAATGACATTGAGGAGGAGGCGGAGGAATTCGTCGTGGACGAGGAGGAGACTGACGAAGTGGGGGACAGCTGCTGTTGTTGTTGCTGGACGCTCATGTGATTTGATGTGGAGGAGCTGGAGCCTCGAGACAAGTTGGGGTGATGAAGATGATGATGTGGGGTCGTGTGATGTTGTTGTTGATGATGAGTTTGATTTTGTTGATTTTGATCTCCGAGACCCGGAGGAGGGGACAATCCCAGTGTGAAAGAGTTCAATGTGTGACTACTGCTGGAACTGTTTCCGGAACCCATTGAAGGACATGAAGATATATTACTGTTACTATTTGGACTAGGTGTATTGCATCCTCCAGTGCTGGAGACGAGACCCACTACAGAACCATTTGAAGATCCATCCTGAAATTGCAACAAACATACATTTAGAAAAATTGTAGAAACCAAACATCAATGAATATTCCAAAATTTATAGAGTGTTAAACAATATATCATGATTTTAATTGAGTTTCAAATTTAAATCGATTAGCTAGCAAATCACAAATTGCCTGAAAACATTTGTCATAATTTGGACACACTGCATAAGAAATCGTGAAGAATACAAAAAACAATAGATTAAATTTTCTCATCCCTAGGCTAGACTAATAGCATTTTTTTAAATTTGTTGTTAATAAATGATAAATGGTAATACTTTTTGGATTTAGAAATATTCTACTTCATTTCTAGTGCGTTAAAATTGTTGAAAATGAAATTATTGACAACTAAATGATAAAGAAACAGAGATCAGAAGGATAATGGGGCCTAATGGGCCTATGATTGCGGTTTATCGCTTAGGTATTTGCTTCACTACTTATTATCTTTTTATTAAGAAATAAAGGTAAAAATTGACAATTACGTCGCTCTTTGGCCATTGTGAAATATTAAGTAATTTAATTGAAATGTAAAAACGACTAAAAGAGGATATTTAAATAAATAATTGTAAATAAATAAATAATAATCAATCATTGCACGCATTGCATTGCATTGGTTTCATCTCATTTCATATGAATGAGCATTGCAATTGCAATTGCAGTGAGACCTAAATGAAAGACCGTAACTGTGTCGTATAAATTCATCCAAGTATTTAAAGTCTAAACAACGCACTAGCGCCACCTAAACTACGCAAGATAACTAAGACGTTAGTGCTCAAAGCCTTCGTAGTTGTCGCTGCCTACGACCGTTCCTTTTTAGCTGGCCTCGCTGCTCATACTTTCCATTTTGCACACAGAGCTCGATTGTCGACTGTTTTTATTCTCAGCTCGGAGGTAACGTATTATAAGAGCATTTATCTTTATTCTTCGACTTTTGCTTCCATTCTCAAACAAATAGTAATTCAAAAAATTCGTATTATTATTTCCTCATAAAGTCATGACATGCATGACATTAAAAATTGTATATCTTATAAATAAATAAATAAACAAATAGACTTACGAGACAGGACAAGTCAATGAGCTTGCCATCGTTATCTGGACACCAAAGAAGGTCGTCGTCAATAAAAGGCATGACGACTTCGTCAGAGTCCTGGAAGCCCCTCGGGGCCCCAGAACATGAAAGAGCCATTAAGTCTATTTTAGTGTCCTCTTCAAAACAGGAAATTACGGCTACCTTTTGATCAGCCAGTTATTCACGTAAACTATCAGACTATGTGTGCCGAAATGTTCCAGCGGCCACATTAACAATATTTTCTTTGGAAATCGTGGGCGTCAAAAAGAAATCCACTTTCCTCCTATAAAAAGTAAAAAGAATAATTTATTAGAAATATTGCCTTAGATAATAAATATAAATATATCGATTCACCAATTTGCAGTTGTCGTTGTCATTTCATAATATTATGTAGTAAAAGAATAAACTTTAAATTAAAAGAATTCATTTTTGTAAGTTGTATCACATTAGTATGTAATAATAATAAAATAAATAATCTCATTGCACAAATGTAACGGTCGTATCGCATTTACACTTTACACCACATACACTACAATACAATACTACATTACTACAAACAACGCTATTATGCCTTAATGCTGCATGAAAACACTCAGGTTGCCTCATGTGAATACAACAGTACGCGCCACTCTGCGAGGTTTCTTGCAACTAGCAGGAATCCTCTTTTACGAATGAGAGGCCTCGGGAATGATTTTACAATTTCTTTCTAGGTGGCACACTAGCACGAATTGCAAAACTCAAAGTTCATGAGATTATAATACAGCCTTTAACACAATACGTAGTAAATAAGTATCAAGGCATGCATGCTATTATTAATGCATAAATCCCTAGTCTCAATTTCAATATTGTCTCATCTCATCTCACCACACTTTAAATACTTATAATTCTCATTCTGCATCTCTGCTGTAATTTACTATACAAATGCTCATCACACAGTTCTACTAGCTGTCACAATAATCTCATAAATCTATTTAATTCATCCGTTGAAACATTTTTCATACGAAATTAGAACTACAGTTCTTTAACTACAAAGCCCTATTAATGCAAAATGCAACCTGTGTTTTAACATTTAAACCTTCAAGAAGTCGTACTGTCAAATAAACAGCATATATTTTACACCAGCAACCGAACTTTTGAATATTATACATAGCAAAGTACTTTAGTGCAAATTGCAAATACAAGCAATATTCGAGAGCTGGTATGCTATGCTATTGTTAAGATGTCAAAGTACTTACAGTTTATTAGGTACTTTATATACTAGTTTACGGAAATGTACTATAGAATCCCCATTACTACCTATTATCAGAGTTGAAATTACATTACTTTACAATTATTAAATGTATTACAGGATATAGCTAGACTATTACTAGTTGCCTATAAATGCTATTCAATTAATATAATGCACACTACTTGATTAATTTAATTTGTAACTTTTTTATCCTAAGAATATTCCTATTCTTGAGAAACTTGGATTTAAAAGCTTTGAAAATATTTTGGTCTTAACTATTTATTTTACTGCAGAACCTGTCTTAATTATTTTATAATTGGAAGTAAAAATAGCACTTACATTTGCAACGTTTACTATGATAATCGTCTTTAATATCTGTACATGTTAACCTTGCTGATATGGTAGTACTAATAATATTGTACACGCAACCAAGAACCTATATTTTAATACAATATTGTTAGCAAGAAATAAAAAGATTTCTTAGAATTGTTAGAAGGTTATGGAATTTCTTGGAATCAGAAGACAGGATCAAAGAACCTTATTTATTGTGCATTGATTATTTAACTACCGTACATGTCTTCTACAGAATGAAATTCAACTTTTAACTGTAGAAAAATAAACGGAAGCTAATTAAGTTCTTCATACACTTCAAGTAAGTAGGTGGATCATAAACAATATGGAGATAATAATTGCTACACGACGTGGTGTACATATGGTAGGGAGTTTCTCAAAGATCAAACCTGGAATAATAATTGCAGAAATGTTATGCATATTATGCATCTACCCCTATTAGCAATAAGTATAATAAATGCATTTGCAGTACACTAACAATCCCAACCCTTAGTGACTTGTCTAGTCGTCTAATTATATTTATCGCTTCCGGAACCCACTCCAATAATTAATATACCAAACCACACGTCTACACATAGTAGTACATACATAATAAACTAGAGTCGACACATCTACCTACTTTATTCCATACAATGTATCTACTGCTTTCGATAGTCGCCACAAACAAATCTGAGCAATCGAGTGAAGAATACAAAATAGTTTGCAAATAAAATGAATGAAACATTTAGAAGCAATAAAGTAGTTTCAATATTTTTAGCAAACCATTAGCAAATTACATGCATGATGCAGATGCAGATTTTTTGCAAGAGAAAAAATGTACATGAGTTGTTCTGCTGTTCGAAGGAGAACTATTTTAAAAGAGCTAAATTCATATTCGTAAATGATCTTTGATGATGGGCGGCTTGCATTTTGTTCGCCTGTGCAAAATGCAGCGCAGTAGTTACCGACAAAATATTTTCCTGATTGTTTTGACTGTGGAATGGCCAAAATGTATATTTCTGTCAGAATTGACGAATGCAATTTCAATCACGGCACTTTGATCTCTTTCATCTTTTGACTTCCATAAATGCAATTACTATTGCATTCCCAAGTTAGACACAAAGATATATTTTACGTTTTTATATGTTTCTGAGTTGATGATCGCCTCTAATTCTAATCTATGGTTGTCTGTTTAGGAAGTTAATGTACATGAGAAGGCAAACCACCCATTCTATATTGAAATAAAAGATATCTGCTTACACAATCTATACAAATATATACTAAAGGTAAGTACTTAAATACTCAAGGCAAAATTCTATGCAAGTTCTCATGAAAAAGCAGTAATTTTCTTAAAAACGTAAGGCACAAGCTACAAGTAGTCTACCTATGTATACCTTTATCTTTCATTGGTACCATAATGCAAAATTTGCACCATAAGGCCTATCAATCGAATTATCTAATTGAAATTAAGCGGTGTACTGTACAACACAATATTGGACTAATTGTAAGCATTTTTGAGCTGAATTCTGCAACAGTTTTACAATATTAATTTGTATATATGTACTTACAATTTGTTAAGACGATCAGCATTAAATTGATATTGATATTGAAATAGTCTGGAAATGTGGAGCAAATATCCTGGTATTAGTTTAAGCACACAATACGGCGTGGTTTAGCAAATAGCAACTAAGAGTGCGAGTGTAATGGATTTAAATTAAGGATATTGAATATAAGTAGGAAAAGGTTTTATTTGCAAATGGAAGTGGGTAGCTAAGTGAGAGTTACGGATACAGGTGCGGGTGGTTGGTCCAGGTTTAAGAACAATGGGTATCTATGAAATTTATTAGCAGTGGAAGGGTAAGGAGGTGAGAATGTTAAATGTGTAGTAATTATAGTTAGGTAGGTTATTGAATATATAAGTATAGATAGATAGAGAGGATAGGAGCAGCAGAAGTGAAGGAAATCAAATAGGGGCAGAGCCAAGCACAGAACTGTCGTTCTGTTTGCATTCATCTTTCAAGGAATTCAATTATTTTTTTAGATTCAAGGGTATGTAGCTCTCAACAATATAATTGTATTGTGCTCTACTGTATTGTTGGACATACAGAACAGAGGTACTCGAAACCTACACAGAAATATTGCATTGAACTTAAACACATCAAGAACCTTTGATTTTGATTTAGTATGCAATTTTGTATCTGCAAATACTTTCGCTATATATTAACCACTTTGTAGCTTTTTTACATATGTATAAATATAATTGAAAATAATATGGAGAAGCTACCCGCAAAATTAACAAGGAGTTTGGTGTACATACTGCACAATACACGACATGTCAATACGTGGATCATGTCTTTAGCAAAAATAGAACTGAGCATCGGGGATGGGAGGCTGGGTAATAAAGTGCTCTCAATTTTATATCTAAAGAATACTTGTATGCAATAATTAGTAATAAGTACCTAAAATTTTGTCTCTCAATATATAAAGCATCTTTTTACACATATTGATATGTAGATAAGCAAGTAAAACGAAGAAATATTATTAGTAGTGTTGGAACAGGGAACAAAATGTCTTTGGTTTGACTTAGGCCTCCCTGCCAACGCCAACATATTTATACTTACGTGTAAATTTTACATACGGAAGCACAATATGGACACGTTGACATTACTGTGCAATGCAAAACTGCTTATGCATGAACGTGTGTGCATGCATTTGTATTAATTCCTATGCTATTTTCGTATTCATGGTCAGTTTGTCACTCTCAACAAGCAAAAATACGAATTTACAATTAAAAGTCAATTCCAAGAAAAAGTTGCAGTAAAATTTCTTTGCTGAAGCTTTGAAGCATCTACACAGCCGTCCGTCGTGCCGTGCCACGCCATGCCAGTAACCAAATAACGTAAACTATTATTTATCACTGAAGAACTGAAGCACAGTGCATATAACTACATTTATACTATTAGTAAGAAAGAATAAGAAATGCTGCATTTGCATATATGTGACATACAACTTATATTATAATAAGTACATATATTGTGAATCATTGTGTCAGTATGATTTCAATATCTCATATAACTAACGTTTACTTGAATCTGTATGTAATATATGTATATGTATACATATGTATATATGTAGTAGATATTATGCATGCATATTTTACGTAGGTAGTAGGTACCAATAATATTGCATCTAACGTAGATCATTTTAGCTTAAGCAAATATGTATGTATGTGTTATTGCTGTTTAAGTATGAATGTATTTGCATGCTATATACACTCTGTATGAAAGAGTTATAGCCCTAATAAATTTTTCCGCACAACCCAAACTAATTTTGTCATGTGGATGGATGTTATTTTTGTAATTTGACTCCACTTACTTTATTACTAGAAAGATAACGCGAGCCAGGCCAGCAGTCTTTATCGCCCGGCGGTTTCATTTCATCCACAATACAACAAGTAACGTTTATGCACGTTTATACGCGTGCATCCTATAAAATCTCTTTTACTATGACTAACTAATAATGAACACGTACTAATATTGTCATAAGAGTAACTGCATTAGGTACCCACTTAAACACTTGTTAAGTTTCAATCTCATTTTTCAGTCTGATACGATGTATTTGTATGTAAATATAATTTTTTACACAAGAAATCAAAGCTACCATAATATTATTACCACGTACAATATCTTGCATACGTACACAATATTTTGCACTGTAACTGTTATGCTTTGGTTTAAGTTCGATTTCAATTCAACCATCTGATTGTAGCAAGAGATAAGGAGTTGATCTACTAAACCAGTGAAGGAATGTCAAGTCAAAGTCAACTACTACATAATATGTAGACCAATTCAAAGTCAAACTTCAAACTTTAAACTGAAGCGAAAGAAAATTGGAGCATCTTTTCATTCCTTCGTTATGTACTTCCGTACATTTATCCACACACATAATAACATATATGAACGCATACATAAATATGAAATACATTAATACTTTTTGCATATGTATTATTGGTTATTACAAATATGCGTATGCGTATTTTGCAAAAATAACTCATTACAGTATAACAACTCAACTATCTATATAGAAAACTAAATTTTAGAAATATATAATATTTTCAGAATAATAGTAAAAGGTGTGGAAGCATTACCATTACAGCAAATCTAACTGAAGAACGCAATATAAGCAAAAAGCAAGCCATAATAATAATAATAACAATAATAAATAAGTGGTGTTACCTGTATGGAAAAGAGAGACTAACTAACATAACAACATCTACAATATAGTAGGTAATAGTGTTATGATTATATTTTGAGTTGACTTGACTAATGTATATACATAAGTACATAAGTACGTAGAGCTAAGGCAAAGGAGTCAAAGGACTTTTTGGGCAAAGAAGTCGACAAGAAGGGAAAGTGAAAAGTCGACATTCATATCAGTCAGGCTGACGCTCTTATGTTTACTTCTATAGGTACAAATAGTAGGTAGGTAATAAGGTACGTAGAAAGATTTTGCTAAAAGGAAGGTACAAGTTGCATGAGTGAGTGAATGGTATGCATGTACGTATAAATATGTAGGTATGTAATGTATGTAATGTTATGTTAGTTGTTAAGTTACTTAGTTGGTTAGTTAGTTAAAGGAAGGTACCTAATGCAATTGCAATTCAATGTAGTTAGCTTATCTCTTTATATTATGGTAATGAATGTTAGCAGAGCATTTAAAGGGACAAAGAGCGTTCGTTCACTCATTCCACACCAAACCAATCAAATACACGTTAATCTACATACTCTTCTTATAATACAATATATTCTTATATAAAATATTTTACATACAATTTTGTTGGTTAGTAGTTTAGTTAGTTAGTTAGTTAGATTCGAATTGAGAATGAAACCTGTATAAAATCTTATAACGTGTGTAGGTAAGAAAATCCAAAGCCAAAGAGCTTACAGCTTACAGCTACATAATATGAAAACTGCATATCTCCACCTTTTTCTATCTATCTATCAAAAATTTATCTCTGCAAAGATACACACGTATCTGATATTATGGATTGGCTTTTTTGCAAATTGTTTCATATTTAAGATTACTTGTAAGTTGTAAGTCGTTACCTATGGAGTATGTATACGTAAGTTACAGATAGTTCAGTTCAGTCATTTGAGTTCACTTATATGTATGTATAATACATAGGGAGATAATTGTAGCAAAACAAAACACATATACTATGTATGCACCATTACCGTATACTAATACTAATGTACAGACAATACATGTTTTAAACAACAACTTGCACTTCTTGTAATGCAACTCAACTTTTCCTTGTTCTGTGCGGTTCTTATGTTTGTAACTTAGCTCATTAAATATCTATTACTTATCCTTTTACTTAACATATAGTGTAATGTATGTAAGTATTAGCCAGCAGGCCACGTCAGCATTTTTATATCACAATTATCTGCTTGCTTTTGTTTACAACTTGTATGTACAATTATTAATGCATCTACTTATGTAGGTACATGTATGCAGTCAAAGCTTATTACATTACTAAAGATAAATTATGTACATTACATACAAATAGAGCACTAAATAGGCAATAAAGGGCAATTACCTACAAAAATGTACTATTTAATTGTAGTAGCTGATAAAGGTGCTAACTAAATAAACACATAATTTACAAATGTAGAACTAGAAATTAGTCTTGTAGAATTGCATTCTACTAGGACCTTGTGGCTTTTTAAGTTGCCACCCACCTGAAATTAAATACTGAGACTAATAAATGTAGATAGATACTTTAAGGTTTGAGATACAATTTGCATTGTTTCGCGAAATTAAGTTTGGGAGTAACGGAATGTAAATGAAAAGTAAAAATGAGTTAAGTTAAGATTAGTCATTATACTATGTACGTAGACTATAAATTAAAAGGTAGGATCTTTAGATAGGATCTGCGCCATTCGCAATTGCAATGCATTGTTTTGCTTGACTTATCTTAATGAATGTTAAGTAGGTGCATGGTCAGACAATTTTTACGACAGGGAAACAATGGAACTTTTAAAAACTGCACTTCCTCTTTCCTACCAAATGGATTGTCTTTTATTATCCACAGGAATTCATATGTGGAGTTTAATATTCATACGTGGGTTGTTATGTATTTAGTTTGGGATTGATATTATCTTTAGGCATTTCAAAGTCTGTAGATTGCAAATAGATACGAAATTATTGAAACGTAAATCTTTAAATTGAAAGTGAAGAGCTTAACATGTTTATGTTTTCATTTCATATGTGTTTATCTTAAAAGATAAAATATAGATCATTTTTGAATCGGACTACTTAGGTATGTTTAATAGTAATGATATTTTTATGAGTTTTTCAGCATAGGAAATTAATTTGATAATTTATACATTACATACTCAAAATTCTCAGAGCATAAGTCCATACATAAATAAACATAATAAGTCATTACTACCAATTTAAGGAGGAAAGGGCATTAGCATTATCTCGGCAATTAAAATAAAATACAGACATTAAAAATAAGGTTTGCAGACCAGAGCGACGAATTATTATTAAGGAAGGTTAATAAGTAGGAAGCTAGAAATTTCATTGTCAAAAGTTGTGCATATGAATATGCCAAATAAAATGACAAATATATTATTAATCTTGGGTGTGTCCATTGTCCATGTGCCCAGATGAATTTTATGGGTGTAATTAAACGTTTTCGTTTAAATTATATAACTAATGCAAATAAATAAGTAGAATTTAATTTCATAGCATTGTAAATGCCTACTGACCGCTTTAGGGTATATAAAACTGAAACAAGTGCATTAGTTCATTTGTATGAATGAGCTGTGTGATATTGTGAATAAGTTAGTGAGAGACTTCCGTAATTACCCGTTCCGTGAGAAAAAAGATGCAGAGTTGCTTTGATTACAATATTGACTGACTTTCCATGTGAATCTAAGCTATTATGTAGATAAACAAACGCTTATAGTACTTAACATACCTACAAAGCAAACTATAATAATGAATGAGTTGATAAATATATTAAATACTGACCTAATGGCACTCTAATGCAGAATTCATCACTACATAAAGCACGAAGACTATATAAAGCAATAGAAAACTTTTACATTTACCGTCTTCGCCTATTTTAACACCAACATACATTCATAAAGACTTAAAGTTCATACACCTGTTCAGAAACGCAATATTACTATAGTATAAAATATGCCGTATTGTATAAGAAGCTTACTGTATTATTATAGTGTACACAGTTTAGTATACTACAAAGAGTAATTCCTTATATCAGTAATTGATTTATGTACTACGAGCGAGTGATTAACCTTAACCCTTAATTGCGATCTAATGGCTCTATTTCAAATTTCAAAGCTTTCTTTGTCCTTTGCTGCGGCTATTCGTCTTTCATGTAACGATTATTTCCTGCGCTATTGTTTATGACGCTTTTTTGCTTAATTGTAACTCACAGTCAGATTTATCTTCATTATGTATCTGCCAATTGTATTATCGTTTAATATTGTTTCTCTGCCTATTTACGATCTAAGATATATTTTTACTATCAACTGTAACAATACAATTAAGTAAAAACGTGTGATTTTAATTGCATTAACGTAGTTTATTTAATTGATTTGCTTAGAAATTCACAAACTGTAGCTAAATACGTATTAAGTATGGGCAAGTATGTATCGCAGGCCATGCGAGGGAGGTTAATTCGCATAGGTGAGCATAATAGTGTGCCGAGTGTCAATGAAACTAAATGAAAACACAATAAAAACTATAAAAGGTCAATGCCACTCGAATTTAGTCCATTTTGTTGCAATTACAATGATTACTAGCTAAAGCTATGGCTAAACTTTTCTGTATAGTTGTAACTATGCATGTATATATGTTAAAAGGACTTGCACCTACACTGCAATACAAAACATATAGTACAATAGTACCTTATGCTAAAGTCATGTCAGGTGAATAAAAATTATTCCGCATGCAGCACACTTGCATTGGTACTACACTATTTAACTATTTAACTATTTAGCATTATCTTTCTGTTCTACACAGAACACTGTGTAAAACAGCAATAGAGATAAGTTTAAAGTTTTAAAGTTTTAAAGTGCGACAAGCAACTACAACATGCAATATGTTTAGAGCAGAAGTATTATTATACACAGAGAAACAATAACCTACAACCTTACAATATATTATGCTACTGCCTTCCTATACCTACAGAAGTAATACAAAAGAACAGGGAAAAAAGGGAAACCCACAAATTCCACAATTAAACTCTAAAATAATAGGAATGGCACATGAGTTCAGCTTGTAGTATATCTTTATTGCATCTGACTTGAATTGACTAACTATAGTATTAATCTGCACCAGTTCTTATCTCCCTAATACATTTATGTGAGATACTTACTATTTATTTAATTGCTCGCGTTTAGTTCACTCACACTCAGACTCGCTCACTTATAATCACATATATGCACTTTCTACATATATACCTATACATTTAAAATAAAAATAAAAATACACATATATACATACCTGTATTTTAGATGCCTATATGCATGTAGACTTCAATTTTTTCAACTGCTCTATATTTGCTCCATTGTTACCTACCTACTCATTTACACTTTAATTATATTATTACATAGTTATAATTTTTTGCCTTTTCTTACTAAATAAGCCGTTCAAATTAAATTTAGCCTTTTCTTATTATTATTGTTATAACACTATCTCTGCTTAAATATATTTAGCTTTGTATCTTATATTATTTATGTAAGTATGTGGTTTTGTATGCTTTGGTTTGGTTACTCTTTAATTTAATTACTGTCTCCTTTTATCATAGCTAACTACTTAATAGTTTACATAACATATCTGTACACGACATGTATGTGACAGTAAGTATGACAATACAAGAAACTCGACAGCTTTCAAAAATACATAACAATGCTTAGCTAAGAATGTATTTCCACAAATTCAGTTTTTGCATTCTCTTTGAACACCTAACCAAAACCAGCAACCAATTACCCACAACAGCCACATAAGTGCGTATTTCAACAACCTACCTTAACGTTAATATTGTATCTATTCACAAACCATCACATTACATTACATACACATACCTCCATAATAAATCCCCAACTTTCATATTTTGACTTTTAATGTAAAAGTGTTTATTATTAATATTTATAGAAAGATGTATCTATGTAATAATAGTTCTATCTGTAATATCTGTATGTCTATAGTAAGACCAAGTACAGAGTACCAAATACGTAAATGTTTATGACTATTAAATCGAGATTTTATTAAGTTGTACATATAGTAGTACGTAGTTAGTGTTTACAATAAATGTTATAGTTAATGTGCATTTTTCTACGTAGTTGATGAATACCTAAGCAAAGTTTATTTCTCTGTCTGAATAAACATCACCGCAAAATTCGATACGGATTTTACTGGCAAAATTGTTATGTACCTACGTATTATGTCTGCTACAGTAGAGTACACCTATTTATATAGTTAAAAATACAAAGCATTCCAGCACAACGATAAAGAAGAAGAACCAAAGCATAATTAAGTATATATCTGTAGAGATGAGATGTGGATGGATGATATAGTAGATTGTGTAAGTAGAGAAGATATTTCTCTATAGAGATAAGTGTGATCATGTGAAGGATAATCCTTTTTACTTCCACCATATCTAAAATCTAAAGTAAGAGTTGTGAGTTTGAGAGTGAATAGAGATACCCAGACATAATAACTAGGTGCATTGCTATACATTATATTAAACTTACTTAGCATAGTAGTTCATTTTCTGTTGTGTTGTGTGAACTGAACTGTTGGGATTAAAAGGGAAAGAGCAACTACCCTTTAATAACCGAGTGAGTTTCAGAGTTGACTGACAAAAGTTGCCCTATATCCTTCATGACATGCAACTTGGAAAGTATATTGTCCTGGTTGTTGCTGTTACCTTGCTTTATCTCTAGATACGATTTGATACTCCATTTATTGCATTTATTATTACAATGTGATTGCACTTGAATTTTTCAATGATTGTTAAAGCCGGGCAAATAAAAGCATCTCATTAGACTTTTATGCATAAATATATAAAGATAATCTTTTACGTAGAGATTCTAGCACCTAAACAATGCACCACATAATTATAATTTATTTAACAATGTCTCAGATACAATGCAAAGTATAATTTGAGCATAACAAGACCTAATGTAATCTAATATCACTTTCATCCGAATATAAAGTGTAACAAATAATATTTACAATATTCCTACATTTCTCCCCTGCTGCTGTCTCCCAGATTTTCTGCAATACCTTACACGTTAAAGGATGATGCTAATATAAGGAGTATTGTGTTATGTATTGTATGTATGATGATGTTTCTACAGGAAAGGAATAGGAAGTATTATGTAGGTAAGGTAGGTAAGTTAGCTTGGTTTTGGTTTTCAGTAGAGTAAAGTATATAGTCACAGGTACAGGTCGACACCCTGCCAGAAGAGGCTCAGCAGGTGCTTCCACTATAGCTATAAGATTAATCTACTTCTATAACATCTCTCGTATTAAATCTTTATAGTTGTATAGTCTAGTGCTTTAACAATGCAAAACTATTTGGTTGCCTTATGTGCATAGTCCTACAGTGCTACTGGGATATTATGTCTATTATGCCTTAGACAGAGATGATGCAGCTACATATTATATTACTACTGTATGTAAGTAAATGTAAATAAGGCCTAGCTCAGCTTAAGTAATATAAAATTGGGAATAACTTTCTATGTAAAGCAAAGTCAAGTAAAGGAATAGATCAGTGCAGCTATTTACACAGAGCAGAATAGAATCACGCTGGTTTCGTGTGTATGTACCTATACAGTACAATTCATCTACATGAAGAATAATTTTTCTATAGAGAGTACAAGTCAAATCAATGCAATTGTAAAGCAAAAGCCAAATTCTCTAGTCTAGTATACTTTAGCACAGGTAGATAATCAAAATAGGAGAATGTGTTCTAGAAACCAAAAAGCAAGGTAGCGAAAAGCTAAACATGCAATCTGGCTACCATAAAATTTACTATAAGTTAGTATCTGTACTATAGAGATGAGGATACCTGTTTTCTGTTCGTTCACTTTTTACTTGCAAATACTATCCGTATACATATAAGTAAGTACAATTACATTCGAGATCTCGAGAATGCAATACACGTAGACTGTATGAAAGAAGATTCAAGTCAGTCAGTGAGTCTGCTAATATAAAAGATAATAAGTAAATCTGGTTTCTATGATGTTGTTACTCTTACTTATGTCTGTTCTGTACTGTAAGTAGGTATGTACTTATGTAGAAGGTATATAACTACTAGAACCTAACCTAGCCCATAACAATACATTTTTGTAGATGAACCCAAATGACAGCCAAGCCAAGCCAGCAAAGTCTAGGGATAGTGGTTCTTTCTTACAGCTGTTTCCGAGTCATAGAGTAGTGAACTTCAGAGATCTTTCCTTCCTCGTAAACACAAGATCACATCACATCAGCAGTTTAGTTACTTAGCTTACATATCACATCCTTACTATCATCATCATACAGATTATGAAATCATGAATACACACACACACGTAAGTAAAACATGTGTACATTCTACATACACACACACATTGCTATGCTTTATATTGTAGGTACGTATTTTATTTTTATGTTACGTGTCTGTCTCTACTATTCTTTATTTAATACTTCTTAATACCTTCAGTATATACCTTTATATTGAGCCAAAGTCATAAGAGCGTAAAAAGAATGGAAATGAATTACATACGTCTCTCATGTTAATGTTCCAATCAAATAGTTTTTATCTCCTATAAATTTACAATTGCAATCGTTTCATTAAATTCGCGAATCAAAGGAAAGTTGGCTACTTACTTACATATTTTTTATTATTACATTAAACGACATATAGTACCTACTACGTACTACCTACTACCTACCTTAAGAAAATTGGGAATATAATTTATATGTGCAGTGCGGAGTAAATAAGCAATGTAATGACAACGCGGCTAAGGCTACAGCTATTGTATGTACATATACTCAATCTTTATGCAAAAAGTGCAATTTAACTAGTAGCATTCAGTCTACTGCTAGAAATATAACTAAAGTAGCTAAGAAGGGGACTTTGTACATAGCAAGTCAAATCAAATCAAATCAACTACATACTAAATGCAAGAGAAGTAACAATATCTTGTACGTAATGTTAATTAGGAGTAATAATGGATAACACTCGCTCTCTTACATACATATAGGTACCTCCTACCTACAGATAGCACACTACTGCAATTACAATGGAGTAAAAAGAAGAGAAAAAACCTCGTTGTAGTAGTGGCTTTGTGATGGCAATTGGCAATTGTGAAGTGATCTGACGAGTTAATTCAGACTTCAAACTCTAAGGTACTTGATTCAAGCTGAATTCAATGCGTGGCGACGTAAGACTGTAGTTTATAATAATATTACATTGGATGTGATGTCCTGTACTAACAATTTACATTATATACAATTACTGTACAGAAGTGAAGTCAGAACTCGAGTACCATCTCTATTTTCTTAGTTATAGTTAGTTACTCTTAAAAACTGTGCACAATCAGCCACCACGCCACGTATGCAAATGCATTTGCTATTACAAAAGTTGCATGTAACATAAAATACGTAATAACTATTGACAGGACATAGAGAAAAGAATATTGGCTTGACGAGGTTTACGTACGACACCTACCTAACAACGTAATGTATAGATATATAGTTAATAGTAATAGTACGTGAACATTTTAATACACTTCTATTGTATTTTGCATAGTAATTCTGTCAAATGTGAGTACATTATCCTTTGTATGTTATGTAGAATGTAAGCGTACATTCAACGTTGTCAATGAATTAATGAGATTCATAATATGCATATTAATGGGGAGTGTGACATCATCACTCACTCTCAAAAAATAAATGTGCATACTTAAACATTTATAAATAGACTATATGTACGGATATATCCTACTGTACTTTAAATATTTAAATGCTTCTGCAAACTTGATCAATAAAAATCAGTACAGTATAGCACACTATGTATTATATAGGTAGAGTGTCATTAAACTGCGTTCATTATAAATACATGTGAATGAGCTAAGGTGATTATAAATAGTACTACAGAATATATGTACGTATTAAGTATGTACATACATGTGTACATAAATAATTTGACAATATTAACTTAATTAAGCAGAGGAAGGAAAGAAAAGAGTAAAATATTAAGAATTAACAGTAGAGTAATTAATTAATTAATTTTAGCAAAATAATATGCAGCTTTCTAGATGAATGAGTAGATTGGCGTTGGTAGTTAATTGGTACATGTGTTGATCTGCTTCTGTACATTCAAAAACAACGTGTACCTAATAATTCTAAATACTTTTCAGATAGATAAACCCAAACTGTGAGACAATTATTAGCACGCTATATGCAAATCATGAGGAGAGTTGAGAATATTAATAAGATTCTTATTATACGTGGATATGCATACACACTGGGGAATTCTTATTTATATTCCACTTGGAAATATGCATAGGGAGCTATACACTACACAGACTACACACATTTGCTCTTGGTCTGCTCTTGGTCAT
>JAQFYC010000982.1:0-42065 GCA_034694165.1 Tomocerus mixtus | reverse complement strand
ATAAACATGTGAATTCGAACAGAATGGTTTATTAAAGAGTATTTACACGTTAAAAAACCATTCTTTTTTCGTTAGGGTAGGTACACTTCCAGTATTACAAATATTCTACCCAAAGGCTATGAATTCAGTTTGAGTGTTGTCCTGGTCTGGAGTCTTTATTGCCTGAGGCTAAATAACCATTTTTCTATACTTTGGTCTTGCCTTAGCAAACCCTAACCAAAAAAATTATTATAATGTTTTTATTCACTCGGTCCAGCCAGAAGTACGTGCATTTCTGCATATAACATTTAGGTTCACGTATCACAATCTACTTACTTATCTATGCTTTGGCTGTTTCTTGTCTTAAGTACTAATCCAAACAGGTTTACATACAAATCTTCACTTACAGTGAACTGATACGCAGTATATACAGTATAGACGTAATATTACAAGTATTACATTAAAACACATGGCAAACAATATTACAAAGTTAACTGACCCCCTACCCTACACCACTACCATACAAGAGACTAGGAAAATAAACAGAATAGCCGGCTAATTGTCATTCTTACCTCCAAGTGTGCTTAATAAAATAAACTTACTAATAAACTTATTACATTTTAAATCCCAGTTAGTCCATAATATAAAATTTTAATTGAAAAGTAACATCTTAAAGCATAGTTTGAGTATTTACTTACATAAAATATTTTAGCAATCGCTCACAATAACACAATTTTGCAAAAACAAGCAGAATAATATGCTTAAAGTGCTGATTGTAGAAACTCTTCTTGTATTTTGTATACTTGCAGCAATTGAAACCTCAGCTGAGGAAAGTTCACCAATTAGTAGGGATTCACCTGTAATTTGTAAAGAAAGTAGAACGGTGGATGGGAAAGAGACTGACGGCAATACAGATTATTGTCCTCAAATGAATAAACCGAAAGTTGCTGATTGTGCTCCCTACCCGTTCCCGGAATCGGAGGAAGGCCCGTTTTTTCTTCCAGGCCAACCTGTTCGAAGTGATATTAGGGAAGACAAACCTGGGATCCCTTTAATTTTGAACCTTAAAGTTACAGAGGGCGATGGCACTTCGTGTACACCTGTTAAAAATGCAAGTGTTCATATGTGGCATCCAGATGCAGTAGGAATTTATTCGGCATATCTTGGTTATTATCCTTTGGGACAACCAGGTAAACAATTTTATTAGAGAATTATTGATTTACTCATTAAGACATTCTTTTGAAATAAATTGATACTCTCCATTAAAAAATTAAAACAACACCCAGAACAACATTTTGAATTTTTTCTGTGGGAAAATAAAACAAACCAGGAGATAATCATTTATTTTACAAGAAAAATTAAAGTTACTACGAAAATTAGAAATTACTGCAAGAAATATTTTCTGGAGAATAATTAAAAAAGCCACGTGAGAACAACTTATTTATTTTCTTAGCAAAATTAAAATAAAAAAGCGAAAATGAAAAAGTCCCACGAGAAATAATTTTGTCCTGGAGAAAAATTAACGGAACTCATTCACTCAAAAATTATTTTATTTATTGTGAAAATTTGAATATTTAATATGCAAAGCATTGATTTTAATTTCAGGTAGCAAACCAATCACAGGTGCCCATTCAGAACCGACTGACAAATCAACTTTCTTACGAGGAATTCAAAATACAAACGAAAATGGAGAAGCCACATTTAAAACAATTTATCCAGGCTGGTACATGTTTCGCTCTCTGCACATGCATTTCAAAATATTTGCGGAGGATGGAACTTCCAGATTAACTGGAGAATTCTATTTCCCGGAAGATTTGACTGATAAAGTATCTATCGTGGAACCATACTCACAAAATAAAGACAGAAGGATTCCGAATGTAGAAGATTGGCAATTTGGACATCAAATGGGAGAAAGGTCGATGATAAAACCAGAAGGGTCTGTGGAAACTGGATTTACAGCTAATGTTGCCATTGGCCTTCGGCAGAAACTATTATTCTAAATTCATAAATTCCCATTTCAATGTTAAAATGGGCTAAAAAAAGTTAATCTTAAATATTTTATTAAACATCATGCAAACCAATGTAAAGGGCAAGTCGGGTATTAAAAAATAAAAAATAATAAATTACAGATATTCACTGAGGTGCTTTTATAGTCTTTTTTTAATAATGGTCTATAATGGTCCAAAAAATTACATATTAATTATCATAAATTGCAATAATTAGCTATTATATGTAATAATTAACTTCCTTTTGCAATATTTAGTTATATTTAATAAGTAATTTCTATAATGGGGGAAATATCATGCTGTAAGGTGAACGCGCACTGTGAGGTGGAATTTTTGCATAAAAAGGCAGGACCAAATTATTATTTATTAAAAATTAGACCATCACATAAAATCGCGATCACATCTTGTCAATGATTAATTAAAGCTGGCTAATTATGTTGTACATTATGTTGTAAGAAAAATAACAATAATTTTCTGTATAAATTAGTTAACAATAGGTTAAAGTCAGTTCAGTTATGTTTGTGAGACACATGTGGGACGTTAGCACATTTTGTTATTTGTGAAATCTTCAATTGAAGGTGTTAATCCTCCATACTGGACAATACGAGCCCCCTGTTTGTACCCCATTAGGGGGGTTTTCAAAAGCTGGATGCAATACGCGTCTATGTCATTCCAAGTATGAATTTTCGCTTTTGAGACTTTTAATTTTTTCGGATCGTTCCAGTTTTTCACGATCGGGGTTTCGATATCATTGTTGTCTACTTGACGCCTAAAAAAGGAATAATTGTCCAGTTTTACATTTAATTATATTAATAATTGGACTTGTGTGACTCATGCATGAATATTACCTTTTCCTCTTTCTGGACCACTCTTCACTCTCCTGGATAGAATTTCTCTGTTGGAATACTTTAACACGATTTCTTTTTTTGTAGGTTGCGGGTGCCGAATTTCTGCGCTCTCCCATTTCTTTCAGCTTACTTCTTTCCTTCTGCCATTGGTCCTCCCTATGGGTGTTGTAATTAATGACACTTCTGGGCTTTTTAAGCCAGATGTCAACTAGTTTCCCGTAGTGGTTAACAGCTCGCAATTTGTCATAATTGTACATCAGAATATCTAGATTTCCATATGGAAATATAGATTCGAAAACGGAAATAGGTTCCGGGTTTCTAAACCTAATTTAAATCAGATTATAATTATTAGAAAAATCTCAATTAATAAATTAATTATGGATTAATTAATCATTTTCTTCTTTTTTTCTTCTTTACCATCTTGCTTGTACTCGATCGCTTAAGAAAACAGTTTCAGTCATGTACACTATCATCCGGCTGTGTTTTCCTAGATCATCTTCAAAATCTTTAAGACATTTTGTGTATACAATATCCACAACGTCCCACATGGCTTCTACAATTATGTCATTAGCTTTTGAATGGAATCTGTTGATAGTAGGGGGATCATTATTGTATCTCAATTGTGTCTCATTATTTCCAGAAGGAGAAAAGTAGTCAAACTGTGGAACAATTCAAAGAAAAAGTGAAATTCTTTGAAATTTTTGAAATTCTGGATATCAAAATTAAATAAAAATGAAATTCACCATAGCTGGACAATCCGTAGTGGTGCTAATGACTGGAGTCTCTACAGTATCCGCGCATGTTTTTAATTTCGCACTAATAAATGTCAAATCTTCCTGTTTTAGCAAATCGTTATCATCCTCAATATTTCGGAATATGAAGCTGAACATTTTCAGTGCGTCCGTGAAGAAGTCATCCGGAATTAGGTTATCAGGTGCTAGTTTCTTCACGATGTCAACCGAATCCTTCAGGATGGAGTACCACATTGTATCTGGAGTCTCTAGAGAACTTATGACCTTCAACGAGCTATCGCTCGTTGATGAATTAGTACCTTGAATATTCTCCAGAGCGTATGTGGCCAGAACTATATCTTCTTCAAAAAGTGGGTCGAGGTACTGTTACATAAATTACATTCATGTTTTATTTATTTATTTCTTATGTGAACAGTAGTGTGCAAGGAATACGGTATACCACATCAGTGGGGTACCGTGACCGCCTACGTTGCATACTACTGTCACCAAATATAATATTTATGATTAGGAAGAACGCCCACGCACTTTGACTGAAGATGCGAGTTGAACTTGCGGTTTTACATTCACAGGATACTCGAAATTGGATTCTACTCGATTTGGGTCACCCTTATCTTCTCCAGTTCCTCCCATGTCGGGGTCGCCAGGTTTACCGCGATCTGGGCCAGTCCCTGTTCCATCACCTCCATCTTTCCCATCACCACCATTACCATCTTCTTTAGGGCGGGAGCCGACAAGTCCAGGGAATGAAGTTGGATCTTCTAAATCCTCATCGTCATCTTCACCATCCGATACAAAATCGATATACACTGCATTTGGATTATCGGTCGTTTCGAAACCGATGTGGGTTTGGCTGGGCAGTTTATCCGAATTTCTTGGGGTTGTGTTGTCCAAACTAATATGCGTTGGGATTGGGAGTCCGGTTGGTCCTTTAGAACCGGAATCTGGAAAATTGATATGGGTTGGTATCGGGAGTCCGGTTGGTCCTTTGGAACCGGAAGCTGGAAAATTGATATGGGTTGGTATCGGGAGTCTGTTTGGTCCACTGGAACTGGAATCTGGAAAATTGATATGGGTTGGGATCGGGAGTCCGGTTGGTCCTTTGGAACCGGAATCTGGAAAATCGATATAGGGTCCCTTCGAGGGCGCAGTAAAAGAATTTAAATCGGATTCTTTGGGGAAATTGATGTGTGTTTTTATGGGGAAGCCAGTTGCTGGGTTAACATCTTCATCATCATCGCTTACAAAGTCAATGTAGACCTTATCTTCGTCATCGTAATCCCCGCCGACTGGATTTTCTCCATCCACATTCCCCATTACCCCTATTATCGACCCTCTAAACTTTTCAGACGGGATTGGGGGAACTAAGTACACAAAATGGAAATCATTAGCATAATTCATTATGAATAGAATCAAAGATCAATTTATAAAGATTTTACTTACTCCCAGTCGTTACTGGAAACTTTTTCCCGTCCTTAAGTGCAACTTTAATGCTTTTTGGGTTGCAAGGTCTACTTATTAATGGCAAATCAGCTGAAAATGATGAAATTCAATATTATCCCCGAAAATATCTAATAAAATTCGATTTTTTAAAATAAATTACCCCTTTTAGGGATGAAATCCCCTTTGACATCCATTTTAAACGCAGCTCCTTGTTGTTTGTTCATTCCACTGTAGCAGATATTGCCAATTTGGTATTCAGGAGTTTTGTGGGGATTTGTTACGATCATATTGGGGGCTGCTGTCTCCCTAGATGCATTGTAGACACCCCGTAGACCCCATGCCAAATTATACTTCCGGAAATTTGTGAGCTTATCTTTATCATCGTAAAATATTATCGTGTGCTCATTTGGCAATTCTTCTTCAGCTAATGAGACCAGAAGTTTCACCTGTTCAATTGCAAAAATAATAATTAGATGAAATTATAATTATAAGATGTAATTTTATGAATAAACTTTTAAAAAGCTATATGTAGATGATCACCGTAGGTCTTTCGTTGTCTTTAGTACAGACGTATTCCTTGGCTGCAACAATTTCTTCTCCATGTGAAGAGCAGGATGATCGTTTTAGAAAACTGAAGGCAAAGAAATACAAAGAAAAATAATTGAGCAAGTCTATAATATTTGAATTAATTAAAGTAAATTAAATTAAAGTAGATTAATGTAGGTAGGGAATGTGTACTTACTATCCTTCAAGACATAGGAAATCTAATTGTAAAGCCTCCTTGAAGAAAAGTCCTCCTCTGCAATTTCTGTTCGAAAGATCGTACACCTTTCCCTTGTATCCAAATATTATTCCTCCAAAAGTAAATTTTGCCCCTTTATTCCAAGTCCAACTTCCCTTACCGATAACGTCTTCAAGATCCCTTGTGTAGATTTCTACAAATAGTAGACAAAACAGTAGGATCCTACTTGGTAGAAACATAATGCTACCTTTGCAACTATTTCTTAGATGTACCATCACCATCTATTAATAAATGTATATAATCTATAGGCCATTCCCTGTGAAATGGTCCAGTTTAATTGAATATTTAAAGTTTGCTAATTTAATTAATATTCGGGTCAAATGAAACGTTTTCTCTTGATTGTACTGCATTGTCATTAATAGTGAAAGGCTGATATAGAAAGTGATCCAATAACCCATTTTATACAAAATAATAATAACAGTTACTACTTTCTACTACAGAGTATTACGATATGGCTTCCCAAGTATATATTAGTACCTAATTACTTTACCTCAAATATTTATTGGTACTTGGCCTAAATAGTATGAGTAATTTGCCAAAAATATAATTCAGCCTAAATATCTAACAGCGCCTTAATAAATTGTTGCTTTCCTAAACTTTTAATTGGAAAACCTGTTGGGTGTCCAGTAACAAATGTCCGATTTAATTTGCATTATACTTACCTGTAGTAATTATCAAATACATAATTTATAATGCATCAATATTATATAATTCCTAGAACATAGACGATATAATCCTCGAATCAAGTTTAGTTAACAAATTCTCGCAGAAGAAAACACTGTGGAGGACACAAAGCATTGCTTGCATACATTATATTGATTTTATTTACAAAAATACAAAACGACACATTATGTGAATGTATTAACTAACTACAGTAGTTTCTCCATCCATCCATTGCCATGCAATAATGTTAATGCTACAATAATTTATTAAATTACCATTATAATATTACTACTTACCCGTAATAGCACAATTTTCACATTCAAATACATATAATACTTTTGTTTGTACATATAGTCTATCTTTTTATTTTTTGGCACATCTCATTTCTCATCTCAAACATAAGCAGATATAAAATTACATTACATATATTTACTTTTACTTTTTATACATGGTACAGATAACTGTTAATGGAAATACAGAGAAAATGTATGCATTTGTAATTTTAAATGTATAGTTGAGTGTACATTCCAAATATACTATTAATTATGTTACTACATATTACATATTACACATACATATTACATACTACATGGGAAAATTTTACACATAGCTTCTGTTTGATAAATATAACATCTAATGTGTTACCTTATAATAATACATGCGAAATGAAATTATGTATTGCATAATTAATACTGTAATGTAAGTATTTGAATCTAATTCTATTCAAGGAAGCAAATAATTGCATTTTACGACTTCCATAGTCAAATGACCTCTGTCCATAAATAAATAAATAAGATAACTGCTTCCGTGTTGCTTACTCTTTTCCAAACAAACCATATGTTAGCACAAATTCTGGAATAAATTGATATTAAAAATGGGAATAGTATTGGAATAAAAATTATCTGTGTAATTACACTTTTTAAAAATATATTTAGTTTTGAGATACATATAAAGATGAATTATTTGTACAATTCCAATGTGCGGGAGCATTTGTTTCAAGCATTAGTGTTAATTATGGTGTTGTGTCAGATTAACAGAATCGAAGCCCGTAAGCATCATGAACCTAGAAGTGGTGCACCAAATAAAATAACTTTTTGTACAAAGGAAGGAGATAAATACACTTTGGAAACAAATAAGTGTAAAACGGGAGCCTGGCTTCCTAAGCCCCTGGAGGTCAATTGTATATGCGTTACTGGACTGTATGTATTTAATTAACATTAAAAACGGTGACATTTTTTAGCCTGTGAATGCATAAACTGGGGCATTTATTTTATTTATTTTTTAATTTGAATATTTCTGCGCAGATGGGCAATTTCGGAGCATTTTTGCGACAAAAATTTCATACTGCTGGCTGGAGAGAACCAAGAATGCTTTGAAGTTTCCAAATCTGTGAGTTCCAAACAAAGTTTCTATGAATAATTAAAAGATATTTTAATTTAAATTATTTTTATTTCAATGTAATAAAACTTTTATTTTTAAAATGTATCGCACAGGTAAGAAGGCTGATCTCTCTTTATAACCAAAACGACGAGGGGGATTATGGGAAAAAAATAATTCTCCGTTCGAATTTAGAATCATTCGAAAGTTTCTCTCATTCTACTCACACCAAGAATAATGAGAATGGGAGCTACATCATTCGTTTTGACGAAACAGAACACGAATTATACTTGAGACACACAGAGGGCTACCAAGAAAACTTTTGGCAAAGATGTATCCATTCCTCTGCAAATCCAAAAAAGTTTCAAATCATCCAAGCTAATGGGGTCACCTTTGCTGATGACAAGAAAGGATGTAGAAATTCTCAAGATTTAGAGCATCCCATGAAAAAAATGGAGAAAGCTATTTGGGGATTTTCCACTGGACAAAGTTGGCATCCCAGTTGTATGTAAAATACTGAACTTTAATTTCACTACCTTTTCCTAGACTTTCTGTTCTTTTTTCACCGCGACACTTATTCCTCACTCGTTGTCTCCCCATTACCATACAGAAAAATTATAATTAACTAAAACCTCAGACACCGTGATAAATGTCAACTAAAATTAATTAACCAATCAAACATGGGGAAAAACGCCGAAAATAATAAGAGTGGGGAGGAAATGGAGCAGGATGAAAAGAGCATTGGGATAAAAAGACGGCAAATTCATTCCATGTGCTAAATTTATTAAAAATTGTTTTCTTATGCAAAAATATTGTTTCTGCAGCTGGCGTCGGTCGAAAATCATCAAAGTGTCGTGCATCATGTTTGGAAAGCACTGGAAGAAGACAGCGTCAAATTCTAAATTCAGATTCTCCCGACCTGGAAGCAACTTTAGAAATGATGTCCGAGTCAACGAAAGAAAGTCGAGTTTTCTCACTTCGTGCAGCAGACGCTAATGTTTCCCCAAAAGGAAATTCCTCTGATTCCAGTAATGAGATTTTAGATGCATCTGAAGAGAAATATCAAAAGATCGACCGAGATACAAGCAAAATAGCCTATTACCTTAAAAATTGGAATATGAAGAAAGAGCCCGGTCCTAAATTGCCATACAAAGAGTACAAGTATATTCAGTATGCTAGAATTATTCTGCTCAAAACCTGTCCATCTGAATTTGTCCCGGTGAACGCTCTCACAGATTTCCTTCGTCTCTTCCGCTATCTTGTTTACGAAAGTCTGAAAAAAGCTCCTGAGCACTATTCGGAAGATATTAACAAATCTGCACATAAAAGAATAATTGCTTCTCTAGAAAGTTGTTACGCATCAGCGCAGCAGATGGAATTTTCTGTAACAAACACTTGTCCCCCGAAGGTAAATGCAAAATAATTCAATTTGTAGATTTTTCCACTAATACGAATATTATTCTTTTAAATTTAAGGTTGAAACTGTAACATACGATGGAAAGTCATTTCCTGCAACATTGCCAAACAACTTGAACTATGATACGGATACAACCGACCTTATTTTGGAAACAATTTGGAAAATGATCTTACACACTCGTATTGGAAAAACATTTAGAAAAATAAAATCGCTTAAATTACATTGGGCGGAATCCTTTTTAACTTTTTAATTATTTAATACTTGCAGATTATTTGTGTAGCGAAAATTTCGTGAAAAATGGTGGGGATCTGAGTACAATGTACATAAAACTGCAAGAGTTTTTCACAGATCCTCATATGATGCTCAGATGGTATAATATTTAATTATTCATTAAAAATCACATTAAAAAAACAAATTGAATTGATACACTACAATAAAGATTATTTAATTTTTAAAGGGAAAATCCTGGGTTTTCATCAAACCAAGTTTACCATATTCTATTTCCAAGTCTGAATATTCCAAAGTTTGTTGATGGGATTAATGCATGTGTCGCCGGAGCTCAGGGAGTTTCAAGATATACAAAATGGCTGAAACGCCCATCATCCAATGAGTATGTTCTTTTTCTGGATATTTTCCGTTAACTTCCAATTTCCAATAAATGCAATTCCAACCAAATTATTCCAATTACAATTAAGTTAACTTTTATTTATTAAATTTTAAAATAGGCAAAAGACAGCGAGGATAATGGCAAAGAAATTAACGAAAACTTCAGCTAGTGGTCGCAGTCTGAATAGTTTGCCTACACTATTCGACAAGAAAGGATATTGTACTAATAGTTATGACGATCCTTTGCTTTGGTCAAAATTCAACACTGAAATGAACGCCGTCTGCCTTTGAAGTCTTTAATTATAATATCCAAATGAATAAAGCGACCAGCAATTATATAATATACATAAATAAATTGCATGTGCATAGTTTAAGCTATAACTTATTTCGCCGTTGCGTTGTAATAGAAATAGAAGTTAAATAAAATGTTGGGCAGCACAATTAAAACTGCTAAGAAATTCGAGCCTTTTATAAAGTAGTACATAGAATAAAAGAAGAAATTTGTGTAGCATCATAACATCCTAGAAAATACTAGTTTTAAGCCATAGAAATGGACTATAGTATGTTTTTATGCACAGAAATTGATTTTACTGTATATAGTATGCTATTGTTACACCCTACTTTACTTTTATTTTTGTTAACTATTTTGTATTTAGTTTTATCCGATGATGAACGTTCATTTTATTTTATTTAAACCAATTTCTATTTTTTAAATATACCAATTACAATTACATTTTCTTAAATGTTATGTATACTACAGATACTTAGGTAGTAAATAGTAGAGAAGGAGAAATGAATTCCGCTACAGAATCAAAGGGATAGTTGTTGTTGAAGAAGAATTGTTGGGTTTATACTATGCCCAGAGTTTTACAATAATATTTTTGTTATTGTCGTGAAAGCTGAAGTAGTCCTTGACTTCTTTTGTCCCTTAAAGTGTAGCATGATGATGATGAAGGCAGGTCGTCTTAAAATATCATCACGTAACAGCTATTAGGTGATTGTGCTCGGCATTTCCTGTGAATTGAATGTAGAACATATTTGAAAGTAGGTCAGGTCAGGATCAACAATAGCATAATAATTTTAGTAAATAACAATCTAGTATTCTAGTAACTACAACCAACTAACAATCCGGAATTTATTGTATTATTCCTGTTCCAAATTTTACTGAACTAATTTAATTTACTATTAGTAAAAATA
The DNA here is from genome assembly GCA_034694165.1 of Tomocerus mixtus. NCBI lineage: Eukaryota > Metazoa > Arthropoda > Collembola > Entomobryomorpha > Tomoceridae > Tomocerus > Tomocerus mixtus. The sequence goes on along the minus strand of JAQFYC010000982.1, from coordinate 30,978 downwards.
TTGAAATGGCAAAATCAAAGATTCTTATCGCCTTCTTAATTACAACAATTGTTCTCACTATCACGACTAGTATTTCAGCTAAGAAAATTTCTGGAGGAACTGCCAAGTCTTCTTGTCCCTCCTTACAAATCCCAGATTCGGGAGAAGGCCCGTTTTTTCTTCCAGACCAACCTGTTCGAAGCGACATTCGGGAAGGGTCCATCGGAATCCCTTTAACCTTGAATATTAAGGTCACAAATGAGGATTCTACTTCTTGTTCACCGTTAAAAAATGCCAGTGTCCATATTTGGCAAGCAAATGCTTCAGGAATTTATTCCGCTTATCTTGGATACTATCCTGTGGGACAACCAGGTAATTTTATTATGAAACTTATTAATTTTGTTAATTATTTGATTATTCACTTATTTGCGAGAATTATTTTTAAAGAATTTTATCTTTAGTGCCGATTGACTATATATTTGTAAAAAAGTATTTTAATTTCAGGAAGTAAGCCAATGCCACCTTCAGGCATGCACTCTGAACCGACTGACAATACAACTTTCCTACGGGGCATTCAATACACCAATGAAAATGGGGAAGTAACTTTTAAGACAATCTACCCGGGATGGTACCATGGCCGATCTCTTCATCTGCATTTCAAGATAATTGCCGAAGACGGAATTCAAAAATTGGTGGGAGAATTCTATTTCCCGGAGGATATCACAGATATGGTGGCCACTGTCGAACCATACTCCCAAAATAAAGAACAACGAACGAAGAATGAGGTAGACCGGAAATTTACAAAGTACGAAGGGGAAAGTTCGATGACAAAACCGGAAGGAAATGTAAAATCCGGGTTCAGATCTACGATTCTTATCCGTGTAAAAGCGTGAATAATGATAATAACTTAATTACTTATTTTAATTAATAAAAAAGATGAGATACGAAAAAATGGAATGTTTCTTTAAATTATGATTAGTTTGAAATTCAATTTTTATGTAATCATTATCATGAACATGTTTTCACCATAATATGAAAATCATTCATGCATACCTACACATTATGTATTGTCTATCAATTTACGTGTTTATTAGTTTCAATCGAATTAATTTGTAGATAATATGACTCCTATGCATTTTAAAGAGCAATCCTTGATTATTATACATTGGATTTATATTAATATGTCATTTTTTAAAATAAAACTAACTAGCTACATGTATATAATGAGAGTATTTTGTAGAAAACAAAAGTAAAACAATTGTGTTCTTCCACAAGGCCTATACTTACTCGTACAAAGAAATTTTACTAATTCCATTATTTCTTCAATACATAATATATTATGCAATTGTATTACTGATACAGAAAAAAGCTGTGAATCCAGTTTCGTCTTTAAATCTTATCTGGTGTCCTGGTATTGATCTTTAGAAATGCCCGAGGCTTCTTTAAATACTTGTTTATATTACAAACTGCGTCGTAGACAGTTTAATTGTAAACACACACTATTTTACTCTGTGTACTTGAAAGTTTGAAAGTAAATAGGAAAGAGTACATAGTATAATAAATTATAACTACACTTTAATACCTTCTGATTTAGTAAAAATGCTGGAAATGACAAACTTGAGGATTTGTATTGCATTCGTAATTGTCACAACTGTTCTTACTGTCACAAATAAAATTTCAGCAGAGAATATTGGAAGAACTGCCAAATCTTCTGAAAATTGTAAAGGTTCTAAAAATGGCAATGAATATTGTCCCCAGGAGGACATTTTGATGGGGAGTGAGTGTCCCCCTTACCTATTCCCCGATTCGGGAGAAGGTCCCTTTTTCTTGCTGGACCAGCCTGTTCGAAGTGACGTCACGGAAGGCACTCCAGGGATTCCTTTAGTATTGAGCCTGAAGGTCACTGAAGGAAATGCCACTTGGTGTACGCCGTTGAAAAACGCAAGTGTCCATATTTGGCATGCTAATGCCTCAGGAATATATTCCGCCTATCTTGGATATTACCCTATGGGAAGACCAGGTAAATTGTTCGAGTAATTACAAAATTAATTTAGAGATATTATTCTGAAGAACTTAAGTTCGGCTTTAGGATCACATGATAAACTATTTGGTCTCAATAAAGATGCGATACTGTAAAGTTCTGCAGTATATTTTTTGCCGAATATTTGCAATTTTTCATCATTTATACTAAACGTATTAATTATTTGTAATTATTAATTGCCAGTATTAGTAATTTGAATACTGTTAAAATTGAATTTCAGAGAGCAAGCCAATCAGAGGCGGTCATGTAGAACCAAGTGACACTACAACTTTCTTACGGGGCATTCAATACACAAATGAAAATGGGGAAGTAACTTTTAAAACAATCTACCCCGGATGGTACCATGGTCGATCTCTTCATCTGCATTTCAAGATAATCGCCGAAGATGGAATCCAAAAATTGGTGGGAGAATTTTATTTCCCGGACGATATAACAGATATGGTGGCCACTGTCGAACCCTACTCCCAAAATAAACAAGAACGTAACAAGAATGAAGTGGACCGGAAGTTTACAAAGTACGAAGGGGGAAGTTCGATGACAAATCCTGAAGGAACTGTTGAAACAGGGTTTAAATGCACAATTTCCATCGGAGTAAAATCCTAAATCATTGCAATGATGCACATTAATTCATAATTTAAAAATATTAATCGTTTTCAAGATAAAAAGTAATGAATTTTTTAATAAATAATTTTTGAAGTCTAAATACTTAAATCATAAGATTTTGGAACGCATTTTCTTGCAAAACTTTTTGCTGTCCATTTTCAAATAAATAATAATTCGATTTGGTTTCCACATAATTCGAAAAGTTAGACTCCTCCTCCTCAGTGCCATCTTCAGGCCATATAAACTTTCCAACAGCAAGAGTTTTATAATTTGTCTTCTGAGTCAATAATTTTAGTATTCTCTCATAATTGAGATGAATATCACAAATACTGACAACCAGCTTTTCCGGGTGTAATTTTTCTAAAACATTCTTCAAAACTTCAAAATCGTAATTTTGCAAAACGAGTTCTTTCAATTTGTAATTCCCGCTTCCAGTGATATTGACTTGCGTTAAATGCATCCTGCTTAAATTTTTGGGAATATTCTTGAAATTCAGTCCAATTCTTCCGTAAGTCGATTCCAATTTAAGAAAATCCAAATTTTCGCAGTTTTTAAAAAGATGGAGACTCTCGGATTCATTATTCGTGTCTTCTATTTGCAAATATTTCAAACTTGGGAGGTTAAGAGAATTAGCAGTGCACTTAATTTCTGTAAATTTCAAATGTAGGCGCTCAAGAGTTTTCGGCAGTACCGACAGATCAACTGAAGAGGAGCTAAATACAAATTCTTTTATTTTCATTTGATTTATTGTTAGAAAAGGCACACCGCTTAAAATTAGTTTATTCACAGTGAGTTCCAAGTTTTTCCAATTTAGCATTTTGGTTTCCGATAACTCGATATGATTTATAGTTGCAGTGTTTTTCAAACCACTCAGATCTAAAATGTAATTATCCCCAAATAGATTCAGTTTATTTAATTTTTGTAAGTCAACCACTTCGTTTATAAAAACTGGGTCAATTCTCTCTTCATCTTGAATGAACCAAACATTTTTTAATTCCAATTCGTTAGGACTCATTTTAACAAAGATATTATTTAAATCCACAATGCAACCATTTAAATTAATAGATCGTAGAGGGAGTAGCCGATTAATCGAGATCATTAATTTATTTCCTGCAGAACAGGTAATATTTAACTTTTTCGTGCAACACGGAGGAATCAATTCCCCAATGTCCCTTTTCCATGAATCTTCATTATTATTCGGGAATGTGACATTGTCCAGGAAAACCTCGTCCATAAATTGCCCATAGTTATTAAAAATGTCAACAAGTACAGAAATGGTCAAAGGGACGTAACCTTTTAACCGAAACGATGTAAACGGAATTTCCAGGGGGATTCCCCCAAAAACTTCGATCAGTTTTGTCACCGTCGAACACGTTTTCAAAATGGAGTTGTGTAACACACGATTATGAGGATCTCGAAGTTTATTTTCCTTTTCGCTAAAATCGAAAAGAATTCGAGAACCGATTTTAAACAGGGGTTCACTCACCTCCCTCCATTTTCTGCACACAAGACGGCAAATTTTCAAATTGGAATGATCCATACGGTAAAATAGACGGTGTAAAACCTGTAAATGTTTTTAAAAATGTTTTAATATTTATAACCTTCAAAAAATTTATTAACGAGTACAAATATTAAAATTAGGGAATTTATTTACCACATCATTGAACAAAACTTTAAATTGAGAAGTAGAATAATTTGTATCCAGCAAAGCCATTTCCGGATCATTTAATTCGTCACTCAATTTGTTGTTGCAATAAGGAAGCTTTTTTATTTCCGATTTGTTTTCCATTTTACTTGTAAAATACTTTTTAAAGTACAACACTCAACTTCGCCAAATATTTTTATGCAATAGCTAGTATTTATTATGGGATGGGGATTCATTGGTGAATGAGAAAAAATTCAGGGAATACATTTTATTTAAGGCTTCCTAAATATTTTGTCCGCAGAAACGTATATTATGTATTCATATACTGTAGCAATATGTAAATATATCTGTATATAATCTATAAAGTAATATGAACAAGGACTACCGGCTCTAGATACGTTAATCACATTAAGGGAAGCCATAAGAAATGTGTAGTCAATGCTAGTACGGTTGTAGGAAATCATATAAGAGTTTCACTGCAATGTATGTACATAGAAAAAATTACGATTACCTACGGATTGACAAATTACGCTGGGAATTATTGCACATTTGTTCCATTATGAATATGAAATCTAAATGACAAATTTGGAGTGTCGAATTATCAAATATTCTTATCGTATATCAAATGCTATCAATATCTGGATATCCAAAAATTCTTTCTGGGGAAAAGTCAAATCTGTACGCAAAAAAATATTTTTTATCCAACCCCTTTTTTAGTGATTAGAAATTTCTTTACTTTTTATTTATTTATTTTTGGTAAATACACAGTACATGCATAATGTTGTACATACTTGTTAGTATAGTATAGAAAGTTATTAAGATTATTTATTTTACACTTCGTACAAATTCGTATCTATTATTATGCTTATTTAGTTCCAACAATTCTAAATAGTTCATAGTAAGCTTTCCTCTTATTTTCCTGGACAAACTCCTCCGGGTTCCTTCCTAATGGAGTTTGAGAAGACTTTATAAATGTCTCCCTCATTTCGTCCAGCAACAAACTATTTTCTTCTTCAGACAACTTTGACAATTTGTCAGTAGCTATCATTTTCAAATATGGTTCTGCAAAGGAATACATTTTCAGTCTTTGTTCCTCCGTGTCCCAAATCCAGCTTTTCTCCCGCATGTCAATGTTTACGGAAGATAGTCCAGATTTGTCACAATAGGATTTCCAGTCGTCACTTTGTTTCTTGTGAGGTAGGAAATTAAAGAACTTTTCCTTCGACTCTTTAATTTCTTTTTCTTGTAAAAACTCTGTTAGATCTCGTTGTAGAGTTGTGTTGATGTAGCAGTGTCCCCCTGGTTTGAGGAGTCTCGCAATTGTGTTAAGTGCCGTTTCTTTATCGGGTACCCAGTGAAGCACTCTGAAACAGTCATTAAATTTTAAACTATTTAATAATTAGAGTACAATGTGATTAAATTAAATGTGCAAAAAAATTAATTAAGAGGTAAACAAAATGTTATTAAACCTGTTGCTCCACACAAGATCCACTTTTCCTTCAAGATTTTTCAACCGACCGTCAAGAAGTTCCCACGAAGCTGAAATATCCTGGACGAAATACTCAATCTTATCATCTTTGCTATTTTCTTGTGCGTATTTGACCATTTTGACATCAAAGTCGCAAGCAAATATTTTCTTTGTTGACAAACTGTTTGAGATGAGTTTCGTGACATTTCCGCTTCCGCAGCCAATGTCCACTATTAGCATATCTTTCCTTAAAAAATAAATAAAAATTAGTATATAAAATCTTTAATTAAAATATTCTTCTTAAATATACTAGATGCCTAAGAATTTTATCAAAAATCTTACTTGTTGGCTCCATCCTTAATTATTTGCTCGATCGTTTCCTTTGCATCTCTGTATTGAGACCCATTTGATTTATTGTAGTCTTCTGCATCCCAAATTGGATTTTTGTTACCCATTTTTCAAATTTTTAAATAAGAGTGAAAATGACATGCAGACTTTTTGATTCTTCGACTTTACAAGACTTGTTGCTATGTGGAGTCTATTCTGGAGAATCTGGTTGAACTTGGCCGGGGACAAATGTAGAAGCATTTACATAAAAAAAAAATTAGCTTGCTACTTGCACACGGGAATTTTTGTTGCTCCATTGTAAGCAGGTAAGGTTATCTCTGGTTTAGACAGCAACAACTACATGCAAATAAAATTGCTTTTCTCAGTTTATCAAAAGCAAAACTAAACTTCTTTCTATATGTAAGCTATAGTCGTGATTTTTAAACTATAAGATGAAACTTATAGTAATCTTGAAAAACATTTTATGTATTAACTGTCCTACAATATCATTATAATTTGCAAATAATTATTATCATTATTAAAATGAAAAAGTATGCTGAAGATTGGTATTGCTATAGTAGATGTGTATACAGCTCGATCTCACTAAAATACCCACTTCCCCCTAATTAATTGTTATAATTGGTATTGGGGGAAGTGTTACTTAATTAAACACTGGCAAGATAAGGTACTATACGTTTTTAATTTAAAATGTACTCTCTATTTATCAAAGGCATTTTGCGTCATCATCACTCGTTGTGGGTGTATTTGCAATATTTTAACGTTTATTTGCATGGCTCATGATAATTTTAGAATTTTACAAACTTTTACAAGTTATTTTGAGGAATTTCAACATTAGGGTTGATTATTTACCCTCACAGTTAAATGCCATAGTCTTGTTTAATCATTTCTGCGGCCTTCCAGCCGATGAGCATAACGGCAGCATTTGGATTTGCCCGAACAATTGTGGGCATCACAGAGGCGTCTGCCACTCTCAACCCCTTTACATTGTATACCTTAAGCCTTTCATTGACTACAGCCTTTGAGTCGCTGGGCCTTCCAATTTTGGCCGTTCCTGCATAATGGAATCCGGTGACAGTTGCGTCTTTAACTAAGCAGTAGAAATAATCATCAGAATAAAGGGGATAGGCCTTGCAAAATTCGTGCGTGTAACTCGGTTTGGCGCCAATTGCCAAAAACGCGTTTGAACTAAAAACGTTTTTCAGGATTTTCGCTCCTTCGACGAGATTTTGAATGTCCGTAGTTGTGTTGAGCAAATTCAATTCAACGTAAGGGTCTGAACCGTCGTAGGGGTTGTTAGTCCTGACACGAACTTGACCCCGAGACTGCGGGGCGTTTAGGACCACCGTGGCGTGCATCGCCCCAGATAATGCGAATTGAATGTCGGGGGCGGAGTTAGAATTGCTTGTCGGGAGGAAGGCGACACCTGAACTAGAACCCGTAGCCAACGGTCCACTCCTGCTTTCAACCCACGTGACATGATCCTCAAAGTCGGGAGTTGAGTGATTAAATCGGGATGGGAGATTATCCACTGAAAATTGAACCATGTGAAGTTTGGGATGATCTTGCAAATTTTGTCCCACTCCCCAAAGGGTGGCAACTTGACGGATTTTGAGGAAGTTAATTTGGTCTGGTGGGCCCACACCAGAATTTATCTAAAAATAGTTTCATTTCAGTTAGAGATTTTATTGGATTTACAAAACACACCCTATTGAACTAGTCTACTCTTGTCGTCGTATAGTTTTGATCTAGAAAAATGTTTCATGAAAATTACAAGCATTTATAATTAAAATATAATTTCACAAATATTGTACTAGTAGAATCTATGTTATTTTTAAATGCTGATAAGGATTGGTCAAATTACCGACAAGTCCTATTTATTTAAATTAAAGTTTATTTAAAATAAATAAAACGTTCTTTACCAGGATATGTGGAGTTTGAATTGCTCCCGCCGAGAGCACAACTTCCTTCGAGGCAAATGCGTTATACTTTGCTTTAAAATCCCCGGTTTTGACATACTCTACACCAATGGCACGGTTGTCCGCATTAAAAAGTACTTTAGTGACGTGGGAAAACATTTTAATGTGCAGATTGGGACGAACCTTAAGAAAAATCAATGGTACTGAATTATAAGCACTATTTGAATAAAAATGAGAAAATTTTGAATACCTTCTGCTGCTGTTTTAGAAATACATTGTCCATAGTTTGTCTGGCACCGTTGTAAACATTATTTTGAGTCTGAAAATAAAAAAACGTGTGACTTTGTAAGTTAAGTTGAAAAAACGTTTTCGTAAATTGTAGAAAGTTGACAAAATTAAAATGTTTATTTACTTTTCCGAATCCGATTGGGTTTCTGCCGTTGGTATCCGGGTTAATTGGGTATTTCAACTCCGCCCCCGCCTTCAACCACGTGTCTTGCAGATTGAAGAAATCGCCGCTGCCTTCAGTAACATGGACAGGGCCGGAGGTTCCTCTATCAGGGGAATAGCGGTCAAAAGTCTCCAGGGCCATCATAGATGGCAGAAGTTCATCGTAAGACCACCCAGAGGCCCCGGCAGCCACCCAAGAGTCGTAATCGTACTTTGTGCCCCTGACATAAGTAAATCCGTTGATTGTGGAACCACCGCCGAGGATTCGGGACTCACAGACTTGGCAATAATTTTTATAATTACTACTACCAGCCCAGCAAGCGCCTGAGGCGGGTTGGTCAGCTCCGAAGCATTTGAGGGCGCTCGCTGTCAGATCGGGGAAACTGTACAAGTAAGTGTAGGGAATGTCCGTGTACTCCGAACTGGAACCACCCGAATCCAGAAGCAATACGTTCACCGCCACATTTTCTGAAAGTTTTGAAGCCACGATGGCCCCAGCTGTTCCCCCTCCGACAACTATGAAATCATACGAGGATCTTAAATTCTCAGTGGGTGTGGACCGTTCCACGCCCAGTCTCGTGTAGGCCAACATGGCCAACTTAACGATATATTCCATCAACTGCATTCTCAACTCTCGTAATGTGACAGCACAAAGAGGAACTTTCGTGGAGTAATGTGCTGAATTCTAAAGTACAGCTAATTTATATAATAATTATACTATTCAGAATTAACACTGAAATATTTCTCTGGAAAAAATGCGAAAATATTAATCTCTGTGTTTTTTATTAAAGGAATAAAATAAATACTACTATGTAATATTACTTATTTTACACGTCAAGTGAACCAAACTAAACTAATTGCCCGAAATCATTTAAAACCACAAATTCGAATTTATTAGCCAAGATATTTCCAAAAATATTGAGATATTGAAATAAGGTATTTGAAAATACGGATTATAGCCGATCAATTTACCGCACATCAATCAATTATAAATACACAGCTGCTATTGACATTGGTGTATTGACATTATTCTTCAAACTCTTAACTTTAGGTCTCATTCACATAATATATTAACAACACATAGGTTAGGTTAGGGTTTGATAAGCATTAAGTTCAGATTCTGCGGTAGGTAATGCAAAAGGGCAATTAGATTGCTAACAAAATTCATTACGTATATAGGTTCTAGAGATGGGAACAAGTCTAAATTGAAATTGTAGTTTTGAGAAGAGAATAGTTTTCTGGCGACTTTTTAAAACCTTAGACGACAAATTACATTTACCTACTAACATGAATATATCGTTTTCTAGGCTAAATCGAGACAAAACTTTTGAGACGAATATTTTGAAATTATTTCAAGAATTGAGACTGAGACAAATTTTTGAGAAAAATCAATTCAAATCGAAATCGTCAGCTAAATATTCGTCTCTAAATATCTGTATTAGGTTCCTGCTTATTACGTACATGCACGTTACCTATATCTATACCTGTACACACGGATATATGAATCAACAGCCAGTTCCTTTCCTTAATTTGGTTGACAACTATAACTTTGCCACATTCACCTGATATAACAAATCTGTTAATGTGTCATAATAAATCATACGTCAACACAACACAATAAATATCCGACCGCATCCGTTATTTTATTTTAAATACCTATTATATGAATATTTTGAAACATCTTTTATAATGTAATATAATATTATTGTGAACGTTAACTAAATGTTAACTAAACTTTTTTTATATTAAAGCAATCCTATGTTTAAATTTTGAAATACTCATAATTCATTCATTATCCATTATACAATAGGGTATTAGTGTCAGAGAATTAAAAAAATCTTCGTAGCTATAAGTTTAATAATTTCATGACTACCTATATTATAACTTTATTTTCGCCATACATACAATATTTCATTAAAAGAATCATTCATTAAAAGAAATTCATAATATACATATATAATTGAGTGTGTATTTCTTGTTTGTCTAGCTATTAAAATACGCACACTTTCTTTACATAAGCACTATAATAGGCATACCACGATATATTTATAATAAATCCAATTAATTTATTCCAGGAGCTATATACTATATTATGTAATTAATTTTTTATCTAGAATTTGAACCAAACCATGGGTAAGCAAATTATCGTTTTAGTGGGAGGATCGATTTGGCCTTTGATATTGTCCAGGGGCACATTTCATTGAATCAATTCTCCATTCTCGGTCTACTATGAGTTACATTGACTATGCAATTATTATTATGATTATGCAATAATTAAATATTTGAATTGCAATTGTCTGAACTTTTGTTTCTACAGACCAATGGAAACATACACGAGGAACAAAAACACCTCAAAATGTCGTCTATTCATAGGATTCTACTGATCAGGAGATATTTTTGTCTATCCATTTAGAATTAGGTAAACGATTTGGTGATTTTCCTTGAATAGTGTACTCCTGGAGTAGTGGCTTGATATTCTTTTGATGAAGCTTCAGTTAGGGTGAATATATTTGTGGAATCATCGGGATTCATAAAATACACGATTGACTGTCTCTTTCGCATTATTTCCGGGTTTTTGGTCGGGATAATTACCCTGTGGGGCTATTGACATGAAATGAGTACACAGTGTCATAACTTTAATGAGCTTTGTATACAGAAAAATGAAAATAATTCATTTTAAGAATTACCGTGGCAGGAAATTTTCCTCCAGACCAAATCTCAAGTAATTCTCCAGTATTCAAGAGAATCGAATTTTTAATTGGATTCACACTTATCCAGCCGTTAGTATAAACATTTCTCACCTACAACAACAACCCAAAATACAGAATGACCCATATCTATAGAATCTTTTTTATTTTACCCACCTGTAGTCCACTATTCGAATCCTGGAGTAATAGTGTCATAGTTCCATAATCAGTGTGCTCTGGACACCTCACAACATAAGGCTCTTCATTTTGATATTGAACCTGGATTGACTGTTCTTGGGATTCGGATGTCAGTTCAGATTCTGACATCGGACGATAGTATTGAGTCCTGTACAGGTTTCTGCTAAACGATTGGTTATTATATTCATTCTCAGAGACACCGGTGTGAAATTTTACGAAATGGTTAACATCATCTAAATCCAAATCTAGAGCAATTAGTTGCAGCAGTGTCTTAGAGAGCCTTTTGTATTCCTCTTTTAGTTCCTTATTTGATTCGGTGAAATTAAACGCCTTGGGCTCTGAAGGCATTTTCTGAATAAAATTAAGAGAATTAAAATAATAATAAATAAAATAAAGACTGGTTATGTTGTAATCTATCAGTATTAAATAAAATATTAAATATAGAGTCCAACCCCATCCTTCCAATTCCAAAAATCGAAGTGTTCCCTCATATCGTCATTACTATCCTCGCTTAATCTGTCAATAAAAAACATAAATAAATAGAACAACATTTAAGGGTGCCTTCCAAAATAATAAAAAACCGAAATATAACTTTAGAGGAGCATTTCAGCAAAAATAAAGTTAATAATTTTAGAATTTAGATAGACACCTTTCTCCTCCAGGTTTCATATATCCATGCATGTCAACAAGTGGATTAGATTTGCTGTATTTATCTTTAGTATCTTCAGGAAGCTCAAAAAACATCTGGGAAATCTCCAGTGCTGCATCAACCTGGAAAATCAAAATAAATGAAATTATTTTATGCTCATCGGTCCTTGGATCATTTTTTGTTAATAAAAAACTATAAAATCAAAGCAAATACAATCAAAATTTAGTCAATTTATTGCCTTGCGCTGTGGGATTCCATGTCCTTGTAAATATACAAATCCTATAGTTGATAATGCTTCACCCAGACTTTTGGCAGTTTCTTTCCACAAATCCCTGTCTCCAGAATTCCAGGTTGTCTGCCCTTTCAGTTTACTTAAGTCAAAAATTGGAATTTTTGTACAGGATGCCATTTTTCAGTTTGAAAATGATTGAAAATTGAAAATGTTTGAAAATGTTTGAAAATGTGTTTGTTAGTTAAGGATAGCTTTATGAACTTTTGTTTTCACTGAGAATCAAAATCTCGTGACTAAATGTAAATACTCTGTTTTGTACATTAGTAGTTTGACTACTACTGCATGCATAATGCGCATAATGCGCATAATGTAAGTAATGTACAAAGGATAAAGATGAATTAATGTCACTGTCAATGCCATTGCACTGCACGAATAAAGATAATAAATAACTAGATAAGGTTGTGTACATATGTGCATAGTACAGTTAACACAATATTGTGTACATAACGTATGATGTGCATAGCATCAGTTCTATCAAAGTCATTTTTATTTTAATTAAGTGTCGAATTCAATTTATAGGAATGTTCTGTCTGTCTGTCATTCCATTACTATAACGTTTGAACGGTTAAATTTTTCTAAATTCCGCGTTTAGGATCTCCATAGCATGCTGTACTGTACAGGCATAGCAATCAATAAACCAATGCAAATATGGATATAAATATTACTTATATCCGCTAAAATGGTTTATTAGGAGTGAAAGAATTGAAAGCGAAATTAAAATTATAACTTACACCGTATGATATTGACATGCAAATAAATGTAAAAGTGTAGCCTAATACAGAAAGTGAATATCCTTACACATTTCTAAAGTAGTGTTTACGATAGTAAAGTTTTCTAACCTATAACATTCTGCAAAACCAGTTTTATTTCTATGCAGATGTGGTGTTAACCTAAATACCCACTTAGAATCAAATTGGTCAAAGCCATACAACAATATTTAATACACATCTTATTAAAACAGTCAATTTCATATTCTAGCTCGAGGCAATGAGGAAATGTATGTTTGTATTTTGGTGAATGCATTTAATCCCACAGCAAATAATTGGACATGTAAAGAAAACTACGTATACATACTGCAGTCAGGTTTACCAGTGCCAAGTATATGCTGTGAAGACAAACAATACACAAATGTGTTTTTCTAGTGAATATTATTATTATTACCATTCGAGTGATATTTTTCTTATGGATTCCATGATACCATATGAATTTCACATTTAGTAAGAGTTAGTTAGTACATTATCAGAAAGGAATTCCTCGCCACAACAGTTCTAATACGCTAAAGGCTTATCCTAGTAGATTTTATATAACTTCAGTACACCAATAATTCCTCAATAGTTAATTATTAATAGCTGCTCATAAATTTTAGCAATTCAGGGACACAACAATGAAACACCCACTTTTGTTCATATTGCTCATCGTATTTTTATCTGCTACACTTTTTGTTGACGAAGGTAAATATTATGTCATTTAATTTTCTGTTTTAATATACATGTCTAAACAAGAACAAGTTCCCAAAATTCTAATACTTTAACATTAACGTTAACCTTTATTTTCTAGCTAACTGCAGAGCTCAGCTGTGCTACAAAACCCAATGCAGAAATACAAAACATCGATATCGCAAATGTCAAAATTATTATCGGGAAGCGAGTAATGATCCCCATGGGTGTCAAATTCATTATGCTAAATACATGTGCTGTGCTTAAAATTGTAATAAAATATATTTATGGCAAACTACTGATAATAACATTAAAATATTTATTTATGCTAAATATTTAATTCATAAGGCATAAAAGACATAATTCAGGCAAAATGTTAATATCTATACATTGCATTACAAAATATATGAATTGTTCAAAAGAAAATAGAAATAAATTGATATTAAACTGCAATAAAGCAATAATTAAAACAAGAATATTTAATTTGTTTATGGAATTAATCAGTGATTGGCAAATTAATAAATCTCTATCGGGGAGCACTGTATCCTCCAAGTAGGCCATCCTTAGTCAGAACAATTTGCCAAAGGTTTGCCTTTCTGGATCTGAATATTCCAATTGCAAAACTCAGATAGTAAATCCACATCCTGTAGAATGTTTTCCCGTAGACAGATTCCAATTGCGGCCAAGCTTTGTTAAAATTTTCCAACCAACAGGTGAGAGTTTTTGAGTAATCAAATCCAAAATTGTGCCAGTCTTCAATAATGAACAGTCCTGCTGTGGATTTCACAATATGATCTTGATGGGGAAGAATACCGTTAGGAAAAATGTATTTGTGTGACCTGTACGCAAAAAATATCAGATAATGTGAGTTGTTAGCAAAATTAAAGAAACTTTTATGCAATATTTCTAATTAAGCATATCTGATGCATATTCTCTTCATATCATAATAAAAAAACACATATAATAGCAACTTCAAAGATACCTAATTTAAATTAAATATTAAATATCTAATATCTGATGTATTTACTTTACCCGTCTATTTTAATAAGTCTTTTTATTATTAGCGCTGATTTTTGAAAATCGTATACTCTATTTTAAAAATTTCTTTTCACTACAAAGACGCTGGCAGCCTTTTTGAAAGTTTTTTCGGATTAAAATGCCTAAAGCACAATTAATCGTTTGCGTATTTAATTTATGTTCATATTCCAAAAACCAAACGAGCATTTAAAAAATTCAACTTTCTAAATTTTGAAAGTAGAAGAAAAGCCCTCCAAAAATAAGTGGGTTAAAGTAAGGCATGTGTTGCGCTCCAATCAAAAGTGGCGAATGAGTTGGCGGGTATTTTGAAAAACCTAACCTAAATATGAGGAACAATACTAAAAGTGGCGGTAAATTCAAAAAGTGCAACATATGCCTTACTTGAACCAATATGTGCAAATCTTTGGCAATAAGTATCCCCTCAACACGGGATCGTTTTCCTGAAGGGCACCCTTAAAATTGAGGACCTAAAACAATTAATATATAAAAGAAATAATAGTAATCTTACCAAGGATCTGAGAGGGGTGCATCGTGGTGGTTTATCCCAATGGTGTGAAGCAGGAAAATGCCATCGTCCACTAAACAGCGGCTGGCCACTTCAAAATAGGTGCGGTAATTGTGGTGACCCACATGTTCGAACATCCCTACAGAAACGATGCGATCGAATTTCTCATTCAAATCTCTGTAGTCGATGAGACGAATTTCCACCTTGAGATTAGCGCAGCGCTCTCTGGCGAGTCGCGCCTGTTCCTTTGAAATCGTGCAGCCGACGCATTCCACCTGGTAATTTTCAGCCAAGTATTTGGCCAAACCTCCCCAACCGCAGCCAATATCCAAAACCTTCATTCCGGGCTTCAGCATTAATTTCTTGGCAATTAGATCCATTTTGTCTTTTTGAGCTTCTTCCAAATTATTTGCTGTGGCCCAATAACCACAACTGTAATTCATTGAAGAATCCAACATTGCTTCAAACAGGTCATTTCCTGAAATAATTCAAATGAATTCAAAATTATAATTTTAATTAATAGTGTTATCCAGATGTTGCACACGAAATATTTTTTCGGGACAAAGAGAGAAAAAGAATGAAATATTTTCTTAAAATGTTTCTTGTGTCTTTTTCTCCATTAATTTCAGTTCAATTCCTATTAATTTGTACTTAAATATAGTTTTTTTCAATGATTAAAAGTGAAATTAAAATTTCATGTGCATACCAGCGTCGTAATGCTGTTTTCCAACAATCCAGGAGTTAACTTTCGTTTGCAGATTGAAATATCGTTGAATGTTGTTTTGTAAATGCAGGGACTGTTGATAAGCATTTGTTCTCGCAAATTTGAAAATAAACTCCGGAATATTCGGACAATCGTACCAACCCTCCATGTACATCTCCCCTTGGGCCAAAGTGCCGTACGTTGCCAATCTGGCATAGAAATCTTTGTTGTGTACTTGGACATCCCAACTGTTGGGACCATTTATCTCGATACCAGCACTCCGGTAAACGCGCTTCACAATTATTTCGGGAATCGGAGAACAGAGTCTTAGAAGCAAGAACTGAAAATATTTTAGTATGTCAAAAATCTGCATTGACACAGAATAGAGCACGGAACCAAGAATTGTCATTTTTAATTTTGTGGGAAGCTGGCAAGAAATAATAATTTTTTTGTAGTTTTCAAGCGTCTGAATGCTGGAAGTGCGGAAATAACTTTCTTAGAATGTTCTAAATCCTAAGTCAGAAAGACAAGTGGAAGCCTTTATGAAAATACAATTGATTATGTAGCCCTTGAAATTTTTTAGAAGGTTATTTATTTTTAAACGTCGGTAAATGACCTCCCGCATTGCATGAAATGTAGTTCCTGGTTCACTGCAGAAAGTTTTTAGTTTGAGTTTGAACCTATATGCCCGTTTTGATTTTTTGTTTCATATCGATGTAATCCCATCTCTAAGGGAACGCCACTTGAACTCTGTGTCGACGTATATACATAATACCTTTTCTATTTTCGTATGAAACCTCAACTTATTAAAGAATTGTTGTGTCCCTTGTTGGAAATCAGCATGATGTCCTACCTTTTGACACATAAATCCACTATTTGTACGTTGTCCTAGAATATAAATAGGCACCTGCGTCATTAAGGTTTATTTCTGTCTGCAGGTGAAATAGATTCGGAACCTAAACTGTAGAAAATAATAAATAATTATTTATTTAATTATTTTCTGACGTCCAGGATGGATTCATTAAAAATATAGAGACAGGGGAGGTTAAACCGTAACATTAAGCGTCCATTTGTGTTTACTCCACCCTTCACACAATACACTCACTAGAATGCTCTCCACCTAAAAAATACGACGACAATTTGTCATTTATTGTTCATAAATAGATTCTTCCATCTGTTTAAGTTGGGCTAGGTTATAGGAATTCGTCAAACAAATATTGTGGCCCGATCGAGTATTCTGTATTTGATTTTATTTGATTGTAAGAGACACTTTTTCACATTCTTTTGGACCAGGGCCAAATAATATGCATTTTCTAACGGCTGGAACATATTTTATTTAATTTTCCCAATTTGTGGGTTTGGATATTTATTACCTGTCAAAGAAGGGTTTCACACATAAAGTAATTTAGTTACCTTAGCTCTTTAAATCTCATTTTGACTATAGATAAGCATACCCGTAATATTATGCATACTCCGAATTCTACAGCCACGCCCACGCAAGCTCACATAAAAAGGTTTATTATAGTAAAGCAAAAGGTTGCTACGTATTCATCATTATGTACATTCAATTTGGTATTGCAGATTCTACTAAGGTTTTTGTGGACAATAGTCTAAAATATAATTCCGAGCTCGTCTGAAGTATGATTTTCATTTCAATGAGAAAGCAATAAACAAAGTTGGAATAAAATCTGAAGAGATAATTGCATGCTAATTAATTTAATCGTAATTAAATAATAATTTTGCTCTTAAAGTAGGTAGGTATCTACTTCCCTGTCGGATGTCAACCAGCAAAAATATGGCAAGACACAATTAATTAATAAGCAATGTTTTAATTGACTCTATAGGGAATCTAATATGCTTATTTATAGCTTAAGTCGGCCTTTTTTATTGATGAACAATTAAATAATTATTTTAAGATAAATGTAAAGTCACACTTCACTTGTAAACATTATTTTATCCCCACGGAATGAAAAACTGATATTGTTAGACTTGCTCAAAGTAGATCTTACACTAGTTATTTAGCTAGTCGGTACCTGGTTAACAATACAATAATGTAACACAGTAATGCAATATAGGTATAAAGTATAAACAATGCAATAGAAGAATAGAAATCTGGCAGACAGAGGAAGACAAATGAGGCGTGTAGTGTGAGTCTAATGCATTCATTCATCCACAAATTCTTAAAAAGAGCTGAACGCTTTACTTTGTCACTAAACCCATTCATTATGCTCATTAGTAGCATTTTCCCATACTACACGAAGGAGCAATTGATAATATACATAAATAAACCTTTACTTTACACTTTACACCAAGAGATATATATAGGAAGGAATTTAATAGCCAAAAGTGTGACTTATACTAGTCTTGCAGGGCTTGGATATTAATTTTATTAATATTAATATTAATTTGTTACCTATTTTATTGAAAGAGTAAATCATTGTGCTTTCTATATTGAACTTTTTATAACTTTTATTTAAAAATTATTTTACGCATTACAAATATAAGTAATTTTTTAACAGTTATAAAATATTAGTCCAATTATATTGCAGTTTATAAGTAATAGACCATTTTTATAGCTTTATTATAGCTTTTTTATGCTGCATATTTTGAAATTTTTAGTATGCATTTGTACGACGGGACCTGCACATCCAAGCCTTGATTTGTTTCATATAGACTACTTAATACATATACATAATATTTTATTAGTAAGCAAAATAATATTTAATACATGATTATGCTGTATTATGTACTGCTATGGTGTCTTGTAATTTTTAGCACACTGTATAAGATGTATGTACATTACTACATAAATTATTAAGTTATATGTTACAAACACTGACGTAACTGTATGTAATATAATATACTCGTATTAGTTAATACATAGACACATGTACAACAAAAGTGACATTAATTAGTAAATCAACAATAACTTCCCTGAAGCAGAATAAGCATACATAATACAATTACATATTTATTTGTACAATAACAAGCTATAAGCATAGCCCATTTTGCTAACAATAAATAATAATTAAAACATGTAAACTGATTCTCAATAAATGAAGATCACAAAATAAAAGTCTATTTGTTTAACTGTCTTTAGTCTTGCATTGATAATTGACATTACATAATAAAATCCCATAAGAAGAGCAAACAATGAAAGGTGTAAAGCAAATGAAGCAAAAAGTGTAAATAAATCAGTAAAAGTGACACGATGTGTTTGTTGTGTGCCGGATTGACAAGCCAAGACAGGATGTATCATAATTTGTATACACTCAGCAATTTACTTCCGTTTTCCTATTCTCTTACTCCATACATTGTATATCTGTATATATACCACCATTCATATAAATACACAAGATTTATATAAAGTAACAATGTATATTTATGTAAACTTGTTTATAGTAGTACCTTCTATGTATATTGATTACTTACACTTGCAACTACAATCTACCAATTACAAATAAGGGTCTATTGTTGGCATTATACAATAAAACGTATTATTATGTATTAAACATGTTCCTGCTCT
The DNA here is from genome assembly GCA_034694165.1 of Tomocerus mixtus. Taxonomy (NCBI): domain Eukaryota; kingdom Metazoa; phylum Arthropoda; class Collembola; order Entomobryomorpha; family Tomoceridae; genus Tomocerus; species Tomocerus mixtus. The sequence continues at coordinate 11,494 of JAQFYC010000982.1, read as the reverse complement.
AGTTTTGTAGTTTTACGTACAGTGAATGTATTTTTACTAATAAAAACATAGTTTGTGATTGTTAGTCTTACATAATTATAAAAAGTCTTGCTTTGATAGAATTTAATACGTAACTTATAGGAAGTACCTATTTATAGTATTTATAATAATAGTAATATTAGCTAGCTATCCTTAAAATTCTATTTTCCCTTTGTACTAATATAAGAATCAATTTTTAATGCACACAGTTGGTTAGACTGAAGACTCACTCAGAACAGAATATAAATAGACAAAGCACGCCGATGTGGACTAGTCAGTTCATTTGACATTAGCAATCAAGAGGATTAAAATTGCAAGTTAAAAGCTTTAGCTAAAGTTTGTTGTGTGGTATTTGTGGCATCTCTCTGAAAATTGGAAATCCTTTTTAATTGTAAAGTTAACCAAGTTCTTGCACCACAATTACAAATAGTTTGCTATTTGTACTTTATGAATTGTGAGTGAAATTGTGAAGATTTGTAATCTTTGTTACAGAAGATTAAATAAGCTATGGGACACCTCAAGTGTTTTCTATTCCTAAATATAATATTAGTTTTAATGGAATTCCAGTGTTTGGCACAACATGATCATGGCCCACATGGATATTACCCACATCATCATCCACATCCACATCCCGTACCTTATCACTTAAAAAATTTTCATCATTCTGTCGACTATGAAACTCCTCAGCATACAAACGTAAGCTCATTTCATCTTCTTTATGCGTAAGTTAGCAATTTGTTGGAAAATTTTCTGTTTTACTATTTTATATATATTTTTTTTAAATTGTATTAATTATCATCATTGCGAAATAAAATAATATTTGCATATTTGTTTTCTATGTCATAAATTCAGTGTAATTTAGTAATTGTAGAAAAGAAATGCTCCAATTATATTTCACTAAAGCCAAAATAAAAATTGAATTTTCAAATAAAATAAAATCTAACTATTTATAAGCTTAAAATTATATTTTTTACTTAGAAAACTTTTGTAGCCATTAAAATGACACATTTTGACTAATTATAATTTCAGGATGTAAGAGTAGATCACTTTCACTATTACTACGAGCCCGTGCCACACCACTCCCATTATTATCCAAGAACGGTTTACATTTATCCCAGAAAAAGAAGGATATTGCCATTTTTATTTGGACTCGCTGCTGGAGGAGCTGCAACTTATGCTGGACTTCTAGCTGCTGCAGGGAAAAAATAATTTAATCAATTTTGTATTTGTTGTTTTATAATTTAGGAAATGTGGCTTTATATTAAAAATGAAAATAAATGCAACTACAGTTACATTATATGAAAATGTGTCCATTTTAGTGCAAACATTTTAGCTATTCAGCAACTAACTAAATAATATTATTTTAATTAGGTTACATGCTTAACAAAGATACAAGAATTTCATGCAGAACATTGTTTGAAGTAGTAAATATACAAAAAGATTTTAAAAATACTATTTCAAGTTTGTCCACTGTGAAAACAGTACAAATTATATTTTAATTAATTATATTTAAATAAAATAAGTCCGAAGCTAAATTCATATTCCTAAAATGAACTTTCACTGTCTCCGAATAATCCTGTCCATTTTTAAATGTGTAAGACTTCCCTTATCGAATTTCTCCTCCCACACCACATAGCGGCCGTGTTTTATATTTTTTGCAAAAAGTATTCCCATTGACCTATCTAAAATAATGTTAAAATGGGGCAAAAACGGGCAGCCAATTCTTTCACCCATTTAAAGACTGATGTCTAGGCTTCTGTTTTTTGCTAGCCATACAACTCTCAAATACTCTCAAAAAAATTGACAGCATTTTGAAAATTGCCCATTGAATTAGCATGTAAAAGCAAAAGTGATATAGTTTTTGCTTATTTAAAAAAAATAGCAAACAAGCATTTAGAAATACGAAAGTTGGCATGCGATTCACAAATATATGTAAGTTTATTTTAAAATTAATACGACTGGGATATTTTTATTTTGAATTTGTCCCATAACTGCAAAAAAATATCGCCATCGGCCGTAATGTGCACACGACTGAAAATCTCATTCTTGTCAGTTGAATGCTAATGACCGAAATTAAAGTTAGAACCTGCATGCGTATCTACGATTTCAAGACAGAAAGTTGTATTGTAATTAAAATGAACGTGAAATGAATTTACATGCGGACTGAACGTTGTGGATTAATGAAAAATATATTTAATATCCTCATCCTGTTGCACATCAAAATTTGTGTCTCGGGAAACAATTGAAACATTAACTAGGATTAGGATAATTAGCCATAATTTTGTAAACAATGACACATCTTTAGTGTGTTAAGTACCTGATCTATCTTATAGAAAGCAGAAATCTCTGACGATCTCACTTAAGTTACTATTTAGTACATAATACAAAAAAGTAACATTCAAATTCAGAGTCTTGCACAGATAAATACCAAAACGGAGTAAAATTAAGGGTCTAGTGTCTATCGACTGCTTTTGCAAGAACTGCGATTACTACAACTTACAAATTACTGCATGTTGGTATTGGCATTATTATTTAAAGATATCATCATTAAATATTAAACACGTTTTTCTGCTCTAGTTTATTGCACAGAGAATAAATATTTCTAATAAAAACATAGTTTGAGTTTGCAGTTTTGTGGTATTTGTCTTTAAAAATTAGAAATCCTTTTAAATTTTAATTTGTACAAGGTCTTCTGCTAATTCTATTTGCCATTACAAATATAGTGACAACTTTATGGCGTGTAAGTGAAAATATGTCAATACTGTCTGTAAAAAATTAATTTTCGCTATGGGATACCTGCACAAGTGTTTCCTATTTCTAAGTATAATATTAGCGTTAGTGGTATTCCAGTGTTTGGCACGGCATTGTCATCGACATCGTCATCACCCACATGGATATTATCCACATCATCCATATCGACATTCGCATTTCCTATCTCAGCATCTAAGAGATTTAGATTTTCATCATCCAATGGATTATTATGAAACTCCTCCTCCTCCTCCTAAAGTAAGCTCATTACATCAGTTAACAAATTGTTAGCAAATTAATACAAAACATTTAGGTATTTATTTTATTTAGTAATAATATTTATCCATTTGTTGTAATATTGCAATTAATTTATTACATCCTGAATTAATTATTTGAGCATGTTTTATTGCTTGTCTCAAATTAAATTTAAATTGTAAGTGCACAGAAACAATTTATTAAATTGGATTTCAATAATAAATACTTTTTAATATTCTAATTTATTATAATAGAGGCATAAGGGTCTTATAACATCGAAATGATTATTAAGCGATTTTGCTTACAAATTATTTAACAATTGAAAATATGAATGATAAGCAAACTTAATCGTATCCAGAGACGACTGTGATTATAACTAAAGCAAATTAGTTACAATCCGATTATAATCTGAAATTTTTTAGGATATATGATATTTTTTAGGATAATTATTATGTTATAGTAGGTTATAATTAGTTATGATTAGTTTAAGAAATAACTTTTGATAGTTTAAATAGTTTAATTAAAAATGATTTCAGCGGTTAAGAGTAGAACACTTTCACTACTACTACCCACCCGCACCACATCATCCCCGTTATTACCCAAGAACAGTTTACATTTATCCGAGAAAAAGAAGGTTCTTGCCATTTCTATTTGGAGTTGCGGCTGGAGGGGCTGGAGTTTACGCTGGAGTTCTTGCTACTGCAACAAAAAAATAATTTAATCTATTTCCGGTTTTGTATTTGCTGTTTTACAATTAAAATGCCGTCGTATTAAAAGTAAATTAGTACATTATGTAAATGGAATATGAATAAACGGGAAATGAAGTCATCTTAATTAAAAAAAGATGCAAGAAACATTTTATATTATAGAGTATTTTTATATTGCACAGCATATGGAGCATAAGCATTAGAATACCTATTACTACGCTATATAATATTTTGAATGAAAGAATTGTGTTGTTTCTAACAAATGTGATTACAATGCACATGACCTAGATTACCTACTACAATTAGATTTCCCTTTTTGACTAACAATGCTAAATGAATAAGAGTTCAATTAAACAAGTTGCATAATTGTAGTGTTCTTGACTTTTCAAATTAATATTTTTGCTACTTACCTGTCCTGTCGCGGTAATAAATTATTAACAATTAATTAAACATGGTAAGAAACTTTAAGAAACTTTAACTCAAGGAAATATTTCTCTAAAATAAAGCAAATGATATTAATAAATAAAATATTTCTGATATATTTATAGTTTTCCTTTAATTACAATATTTTGGAACGCAAAAAATATTTCTGAGAGATAAATTGCTAATTTCAATTTTGAATTGTCACTTTTCAAAATTATGATTTTAATTATTACTTTTTTCGTCTAGCTCGGCTAAAACCCGTAAAACTTGTTCCTCTTGATAAGGTTTCCCGATTATTTGTACTCCAATCGGCATCCCAATGCTTTTGTCTCGAGCCTAGAAGATAACAGAATCAAAAGTCTTGAAAAGGGAATATTCAAATGAATATATAATTAACTTGCAAAAAGCTTTGGCTACCTTTCCGGTGGCAAGATCTGAGATTTTCCAATTTTTGCCGGTTTCTTGCCCAAACTTGACAATTCCTGCAGGGAAATTCACCAAATTCCAGATGTAGTTGTATATCGTCACATCTACAGTATTTTTAATTTTATTATGAAACTTCCCAATTTAATTACAAAAGAAAGTGCTAAAATATAATTATAAAATTCTGACAACATATTTGGATGCAAAAAATACAAAATAGTAAAACTAATTTAATAAATGTTTGAAATAAACTTTACATTCTGTTTTCTTATTGGCATCGGAACCCGCGCCATCTAAAATAGCAGGGTACGGGAATGCTGGAGAAAGAAGCAACTCCACATTTAGTTCTTTCATCTTCTGGAGAATTTCAGTTCCTAATTTCTCCTTTTCTACATTTGGGTCCAAAGGCCATTCAAAATCTTTTCCTAGTCGCGGCATTGCTAGACCAAACAACTTGCAGAATTTCGCAACAGTATTAATCAAGACCAAAAGATACGGAAAAATTGAAAACATTTTTGCAAGAGATTTTATGCAGGGAGCTATTTCGTCATTTTTAGTTAATTTGAGAAAATTCTTCGGCATCCGGTCGTCCAACATAATACTTGTCCAGCATGCATTGTGATCGGGCATCTCGAAGGGAATGAGTTCGTGCCCTGCTTTTTCTAAGAAGGATTTTGCGTTTAGTACGGTAGACTCAATATCCCCAATTGGTGGGAGGACAGTGAGTGATGTGAAATAACCGATTCGGAGTTTATTCGGCGAATTAAACATCTGAAAACAAAAGACGTTCATATTAGCATACTTTCGGTATTTCTCGTGATCTATAAATCGATTTGTATGACTTCATTAACTTCTGATTGAGAAAAGCGTGAAAATACAAATTTTTTGTAGTTCATTCTTGAATCTTGTGTTTGCAGAAATATAGGGGAAGTTATTATTCAATAAAAAATGTTCTATCTCTTTAAATTGACTGATTTTTGAGCATACGGATTAATTTTGACGCCTTTCCAAAAATGCTTCAATAATAAAAAATTTATATTTATAATTAATATTACCTCTGAATTCCAGGGGATTGGAGGAACCTTGTAATCCAGTGGATTTTTTACCTGCTCACCAATCATAGCTTCATAAATGAATGCTAAGTCCTCCGATCTCTTGATTAATATTCCAGGGACAGTTGTCACTGAAAAAAATCCCCCAAAAAGTTGTCATTAAATTTCAACGTTGCCCCTACAGTTAAAAAATTAGAACATTTTCAAAGCTAATGAAATATTATTCCATATTATGGAAATGACATTTAATAAGGCACACTGTATAGCAATGTATATTTTTGTATTACATAACTATTGCACAATTATTTCTCAATATCTTACGACTTGGCGAACAATGAAGAGTTCCGTCGTCACTTATCCGATTGAAAGTCGCCCTCAAAGTGGAAATCCCACAACAATGTGCAGGGATCCGAAGGGACCCGCCGCTGTCTGTTCCAGTAGCAAATACGCATCCACCTGCAGCCACAAGACAAGCTGACCCGCTACTCGAACCCCCAGGACCCAACTCTTTATTCAAAGGATTCAAAGTTTTTCCGAAAATCGGGTTTTCCGAAGCGATTGAAAGGCAAGTCTGCGGGAGATTTCCCCTACAAAATGCAACTGCTCCCAGATTCTCCAGCGTTTGGACAATTGCCGCCGATTCTTTGGCGGGTTTGTACAATAATCGTGAACAACCGTTTGTTGAATCCATCCCTTTGACATTTGTATCATCCTTAACGCAAAATGGAAGTCCGTGAAGAGGTCCCTTCGGTTTATTCAGACCGTCCAGCTCTTTCGCCTTGTCCTGGAAAATTGATTACATTTTTAATACTTATTTTACAAATGTTCTGGGATTTTCTCGTGGAATAATTTATAGATTTACGCAACTTTCAGCAAAAAGCTTTGTTATAAATAATGAGAAACTGACCATAGCTTGTGGGATATATTCTGTGATGCAATTAAATTCATCTTGGACTTGCATTGACTTTGCTATAAATGCTTTTAGTACATTTTCTGCCTTGAGTGTTCTTGTTTGAAGCTTTTCTTGCAATTCCTTGAAATTTAGGACGATGATATCCTCTTCAGTTTTGGTTAAGGGATACTTTTGCTTTAACTCTTCGAATTGGGCCAACCGTTCTGCTTGTTTCCGTTTTCGGAGATTTGTGAACACAAGTTTTTCCTAAAAACAAAAGTTAAAGTTGAAAATATTTACGTTACATTTTGAAGTACTTTATTTTATAAAATAATTGAATTTAAATTAAAAGAAGGGATATTTTCCACCTGATTATTTCTGTAAATTCCGTGGATCTTCTGAAATATCCATATCGTGAGCAAAGCCATGCCCACTCTCGTCAGTGTCGGACAAATCCCTGAAAACTCTAGGTAGTCCATTGGGCTTGAAATTATTTATTTACAAAAACAACACTGATTTTGTTTGTAATACCCAGAATTCTGCTCCGATTCCAGTAATATACTAATTGAGTGAGTAGTCGCTGCAGATGGCAGGTTTAGTTTACAAATATTATAAATATCAGTGCAGTGGAACACGAGTAGTCAACTCCACTCAACAACGGCCTTGGATGTTTAAATGTATGACAGAAAAACAATTTCAGTTGCCGAGTCATGATTGCTCGTTGAATTGGTTATAATAGTTTTGATTATTATACAGATATTTACAAATATTCTTATTTGTCTCATCTCTGTACGTGCACATTATAGGTAGTATAGTGGGCACCTGCTTCTTTGTAATACTTAGTATACATATATAATATTATGCATTTATATTATTACTTTATTTTTAATTTACTGATTACGTGATCAACCTTTGGGGTATGGGAAGGAGATTAATTTTTTAAATTTTATTCCACTCTTTATATGTATTCTCTAGAAATTAAATACAAATCACAGTGATTTAATGGATAGTCGCAGTAGTGACCTAACAAGCATATTTCATGCTATACTAGGTATACTATGTCCATTGCCACATGTATATGGAAATGGTATAACAAATTCTAAAAGAAATGAGATAGTTAGCTTTGCCTTACATGAACTTTGTATATGAATATAAAGTCTATTTCAAATGAAAATGATGGGTTTTGGTAGAGATACCCAAATTTCCGAGTGAATGTAATGTCACGTTTAATATTAATGAGAATATTAAAACTTTTTTGTTTTGTTTTCCAACAGATAGATAGTCTGGCTATAATTTATAGCAATGAAATTAACGAACTTGTCTTCAACTAATTAAGTTAATTTATTTTTCATGGTGCAAAATCAGTAGCCAAATTAGCTTTTACGGTGTACACTATTTGGTTATTATCAGCAACTTTTCAAAGCTTGATTAAGATCGTTAATAAGATCCTTCACGGATTCCAGTCCTACAGAAAGGCGAACCAAATTTTTCGTGATTCCCAATTGGTTTTGGAGCTTTTCGCCAATTTTGGCATGCGTAAAATAAAACCTACAACAGTGTCCATAGAATACAATAAATACCTTAAAATCGTAAACTATATTTTTAACTTTAAAATATTGTTAAACTTACGGCAGTTCAGTAAGACTTTCACATCCGCCTAAACTTCCCGCATTTTGGAAAATTTTCAAACTCTCCAAAAATTTGATGGAGCATCCGTCTTTAATGTAAAAGGAGAGAAGACCCGAATGCCCTGAAGATTGCTGCAGGGCCAATTTGTGTTGGGGATGTGTAGAAAGTCCAGGATGCAATACTTCGTCTACTTTTACATGTTGTTCCAGGAAGTGGGCAATTTCTAGCCCACTTTTCATGAAGGCGGGCATTCGGAGGTGAAGAGTTTTCAAACCGCGGAGCATAAGGTAACAATCAAAGGGGGAAGGCACGGGACCCACGCCTAATTAATCCAAAAATTAATATCGAACTATTTTATGAAACGCATTTTAAATTTTGTGCGACTTCTTAGATTTCTTTACAGGCGATATTTAAACGCAATTTTGCCAATAAGTCTTTTAGGCAATTATTTACTACTTACAACATTGAAAAGTTTTCAGTTTCCCAAACAAATCCTTTCTTGAGGTAATCAGAGATCCCATCATCACATCAGCATGACCATTCATGTATTTCGTTAAGGAATAATGGACAATATCTGCCCCGAGCTCCAAAGGTTTCTACAAACAAGAAATAATCCCTTATTAACTATTTACAATAGAAATAAACTGATTAATATCACTATAAATGACCAGCGAAGGTATCATTTTTATTATAATTATGCGTAAAAACAGATGAAAAGTGAATTTGAAATAGCGCCCCACATTATACAGTCCGTTTTTGACCAAATCTCAGATAGTCCCAATAAGTTGGGGCACTGTGAGAAAGTAAAATTCATCCTTGCATTGAATTCCGTTAACACAATTCAAAAAGTTTGAACCGTATAAAAGTTAGAGTAGTGTATCTTGCAAGATGTACCCCATGTACCCCTTGGGGTGAACCGATTTGGACCATCCGTCCTGTTATATCAAAGAACATGTATGCCAAGTTTGGTTGAAATCCGTCCAATACTTTAAGCGTCATTTTGTATACAGATAGGCGGACGGACGGACGACATTACGAAACCATATCCAGCTTCGCTGGTAATAATTGACGACGTAAGGTCAAACTATTAATTTGTATTCTCTATAATTTATTTACCTGAAAATAGCATGTCAGAAAAGTGTTGTCCACCACCACAATAATATCTTTGGAAAATTCGTGAGCAATGTCACTTATCTTGGCTATATCGGCTATGTTCAGTGTTGGATTTCCAGGAGTTTCAAAGAAGACCATCTGAAAATGAATTTTAAAAGTTAAAATATTTTTTATCATTCATTCAATATTTTTGTTTTATTGTTTACTTTTGTGTTTGGCTTTAGAGCAGATTTGAAAGTGGCAAGATCTGTAAAATCAACAAAATCAGTTCCGAGTTTTCTTCGTTCACCACATTCAGTAATTAACTGGACACTTCCGCCATAAAGGCAATCACTGCACAGTAGATGATCTCCAGAGGTCAGAAGTTCAATGGCGCTAAGTAAGGCAGAAGATCCAGAGGAAAAACACAGTCCTATAAAAGGAATATTATTTCCGAACTAATTAGCACATCAAATTAAAAGGTACTTTAGCTATTATTGAAAAGAATGCTCAAATTAGCACATATTCTGAAACGAAAAATAAAAATGGCTAATTGTCCAAAAAATATTTTTAAATTGTCTTAAAGCTTTTTAACAGTTATTCAATAAGTTTACCATAATCTCCGCCTTCTAGTTTAGCCAACCGCTGTTCTAAAATTTTTCGTGTTGGGTTTCCAGTTCTGGTGTAGGCAAATCCCTGTTAGAAACGTGTAAAAACATTTAAATTGTCTAAATTAAGTTTAAAATATATTATTTAAATACAAATAAATACCCTTGGTTTGAAAGGTGCATCCAATTCAAAAGTAGCAGACAAAGAAATAGGTTCCGCAATGGCATTGTAAGATTCGTTGGAAGCCTTATACGCCCAGTGGATTGTATTTGTTCCAAAATTTTCGTCTGTTGGAAGCCACTTGTTACGGCCTTTTATGGAAATTACTTTATGTATAATTTTCAAGTAACGTTTATTTAACTTTCTTGGATTTATTTTTGACAAATGATGAACGTTCATTTTATTTTATTTAAACAAATTTCTATTTTTTAAATAGTATAACAATTACAATTACATTTTTCTTAAATGTTATGCATACAAATGCATAGTAGTGAAGGAGAAATAAATTCCAGTTCGGTTACAGAACCAAAGGGATAGTGAATTAACAAGAAGAATTGTTTGGTTTATATACCCAGAGTTTTCCAATGATATTTTTTTTGTTGTCGTGAAAGTTGAAGTTGTCCTTGACTTCTTTTGTCCCTTAAAGTGTAGCATGATGAAGGTAGGTCGTCTTAAAATATCCTCACTTAACATATTATGTAGCAGACGAAGAAAGAGGTTATTGTTCCGATCTGTCGCAAGGCAACGAGAGCGGAATCCCCATTCAATACAATCCCGAGTCAGAGGGAGAGAGAAATGACAAGGGCATTTCTCTAGTGTATATCCCGTCTCTGGTTCGATTCTATGGATATCAATAGGCTATTCTATTGTTTATTCCACTGTATTCCGTTCCCAATGACATGAAATTTAGACCTTTGAAAAATCCAGAAAATCGTTTGCATATATTGTATGATAAACTAAACTGCTCGATGGATTTTGAAGTGGATGGGCTCCATGGATTCCAGGGTTCACTGGCTAAAAATTCCTGGTGGGAATTTTTGACCATTTACCTAATATAAGTTTGACAGACAGATATATGAAAGAAAAGGGCAAAAACTGATTGCCTGGCTGGATGTAATACGGGTGTTAAAACTTTCAGTGCCAACGTATCGAAAATTCCAACCAGCAATTTTTAGCTACTGAATCCAGGAATCCATGGAGCCTTCCACTTTAAAATGCATCTAGCCGTTTAGTCTATCATACAAGATATGCAAAAGTGTTATATATTGCATATCCTATGCGACCTTTTATGTCATAATTAGATTTTTCTCAGCCTTAAAGCGTATTAAAGTGTAATACATTTTATTAGTGAATCATGGTGTAAAATATACATCACCATGGAAATGCGTTTGCATTCCAAATCTGCAGCTAATACACATGCCCTTTTGATTGGCAAAAGTGCAAAGCTTTTGCAGATGTCCACAGCCAATAGCAACCACGGAAATAGTTCGAAACTCCTCCCACTGTGCATTTTGGCAGAATTCCGCCAAACTGAGAAGTGCCCAAGTGCAATGAGTTTGTGATTTCCTTTAATGTAGAAGGAATTAACGCGTATTTATAACCGCAAAAGACATATAATGTAGAAGGCATTAACGCGTATTTATAAC